>OY770007.1:47897616-48097616 GCA_963669245.1 Quercus cerris | reverse complement strand
GAATAAAAATAGTCTTTTCATTCCCATTTAACACATTTTATTTCTGATATTGTTAGGTGCACTAGAGGCATTTTAGAACATGTTTCAATTCCCATTTAACTCATTTTGTTCTCTTCTTCTTCTTCTTTTTCTTTTTTTTTTTTTTCTTTTTTTTGCTCATTAGTCGGCCCAACAAATGCTATTTGACATCAATAGTCACACTTTCATACAAACTAACATCTGTAGCCACTAAACCAAGTTCATCAAAAAAATAACAACCTGACAAAGACTTTTTTTTTTTTTGGTTGAATACCTTACAAAGAAACTACATATGCAATATCCATTCCCAAAGAATTTGACAACTATTGTAGTTTGATTAGAGATTTGCATATTGTCGATGAATATAAATTTATTTTTATTAAAAAAAAAAATGATATTCAAAACTTTAGTATTATCCAGCGTTGACAATATTCATACTAGTGGATACTTCATGTAAGGACACAATTTGGACCCTGAGCTCAAAAGGTAAAAGGATGTAAGCTCAAAGAGCCCAATACAATGAATTTGTAGAGAGTGGATTGGAAAACTAGGCTCTAATGAGTTGGGTAACAGTTATAATGGATTCAGATGACAATAAAGTAAAGATAGACTGGTTTTATTTAAGGAAAATCGTCATTGACACAATTTGAGGAGATTAGTTCTTGTATATATCCTTTGAATTTGATTACAAACGCAGTTCTTGTTGCTACAATATTTTTCTCTTAAATCTCCGATCCCTTTTTCTTAGGGTCTTCTTTCTACTTTCTACTATCTTTCCCCTCTCATCTCTACCTTCCACGTGTAGATTAGATTGCTGGTGTTGATCCTTGTCCCATCAGCACCTTCCTGAAGTCTTCGGAGAGTAGCTGTAAAGCTGAAAATTACTGTTTAGATATCACTTCCTCATTAATGCGGCCAGAGAGTTAGCTATAGAGCATTTAATGCTGTGGTAGCAGCTTTTTCTTAGATATTTCATAGCTCCCATGTTTCCATGACGTGCATCCTTATCAATAGAAACTTCCAGATCCTTACTCTAGATGGTAGACCGCACTTTCTGACCTCTGCCTTGCTTAGCCGAGGAAGCATCCCTCCTTGGACCACCTTCTTTGACCCTTATGGCCAGATCCCCTCCTTGGTTTATTAACACTAACCTCTATAACAACGTTCACCCGTCCTCAGACTATTAGGCATCCTCGGACCAAGCCCCTGGCTTAATATATATTATTGGGCCCATCAACCCTACAATAGCCCCTTGAAATTCTCCTCTTTTGCTCTTCGGGAAGAAATGAGGATTTCGATATCACCGCAATCACCCTGCTCTTACCATACATCACCTCTGTCTACGTAGGTGCCTTTTTAATTGCCCAATGCACACTCCTAACGCTTTGGCATTTGAGACGTGCCTTCATTAAATTTATGCGACTCCATGTTCCCCACTTTCTATGGTGTGATACAGATCCAATGGCTGAGGATTTTATTGGAACTCGGGTGGGAATTTTCCCACTTGTCACTCTTTCTTTGATACAAATATTGCCCAAACACTTCATTCACCTCACTTTAGCACTCATACACTGAACCTTTGCACTCATAAATATCAAGAGCTAGTTTGAGGAGAATTTCCAACTTTGCGTAAGTCTTTTTAACCCTTTTTGTTTACTTTTCCTTCTATTTTTCTTTACAAAATCCCACCAGGAGTCTCCATTAGGTACTGTGGAGGGAGAAGTTGTAATCCCGATAATTGCCTTCATAGAGGGAGGGATGAGAATCCCCATGGGTATAGTCACTAGGGATTTCCTAAGGGCCCATAGGTTAGCTCCCACCCAATGCGCCCCAAACATGTTTAGGATCTTAGGTAGTGTAGATGCCCTTAATGAGAGAATGGGCTTAAACCTTACCCACAACGATGTCAACTGGGTCTATAACCTGCACCACCTAAAAGGGTAGGGATATAACCTAAAAACTAGGTATCCTGAGGTTAGACTCATCTCTTGCCTCCCTAACTCCAACAAATGTGTGAACAAAGACTTCCTAATTGTTTCAGGGGAGTGGCACGATGGCCTCCCCTGCCTGATGATAGAGGGGAAACCAGGTGGGGTTTTAGGTCTAGGTTGATTTGTATAAAATTACTCATTTCTCCCTTTTACACACTCTGTACCTGTTTTTCTCTGTTCATTATGGTAATTTATTTTTCCTTTGATTTGCACTATTTCCTTTTCTGACGGTGTTTTTTGTTTGTCTTCTTAATGGGTTTACAGATAAACATACCGCCATTCCAAACTTCAACCTGGTTAACTAACCGAGTCTAGATAAGATCCTTAAAGCTGAGGTGTTCATCCACAGTGACAGTCAACTAAGAGCGGCCCACCTTATCCTCGACTACAAGCCTCTCTCATCTAGTTTTAGGCGTCAAAGTGTCAAATAAAGGCGAGGGATCCGCGCCTGCACCAGATAAGTGTTGCTGCCTCTGGTTTCCTCATTACCGACCCTATTCCAGTGACCTTACCACCTCAGTACACAACTGGAGAAGCCACCCCTTCCCATCCTACTATCAAAGAAGAAGAAAAAGAAGAAGAAAAGGTGGTTAACTTGTCTGATTCCGAAGACGATTTCGAAGTCTTCAACCAACCTCAATCTCTAGAGGTTCTCACCAGTGACTTCGGTCATTTGCCTTCGGTAGAAGCCAGACACAAGGAGACCTCCCTGTTCCAGAAGCCATGGGAATATAGCACAAGGCAAGGTCTACTTTCTAAGAGCTGTTAGAGTCCCAAGCTGGGGGAAACGCACCAGGGAAGGCAGCCCAGACCAGGCTTTCCACCCCTCCACCCAACCAACCCCTCCGATCTGATCCTGCCAACCATAAGAGGAAGAGGGAGTAGAAGGGCAAAGAAGTGGTGAAAGCAGGAAAAAGCCACCCCTCCTAGGAGGTTGAGCCCCAAAAGGGGGCTAAACAGATCAGAGTCATACAGATGAGGTCCTCTAATGAAGGTGAGATGAGGGGTGACCAGCAAGTTGCAGTCCTAGCCTGGGCCCCACCTCTGGTGCTGGATGGAGCTCCTCTCCCTAGTGATGCCTCCATCCGAGATTTCTAGCAAGGCAAGGCTAGGTACGTGGCTCACACCGTGGAGTAGTCCTTGTTGCTACCCAATGACATGGTTGACCTCAGGTCCATGAGGAAGCATGAGGTGTTCCTCGGCCTGAAGAGGGACCTCACCATGGTAAGTACCTTAGTCTTAGGTTTTTTTTTTCCCCCCTCCTAGGCCATCCAAGCCACGTTTAGGGCCGAGAAGATGGTGAACAGCTCTCACCGGATAATGAAGGAGGAAGAGGGAAGGCACATTGTGGCCATAGACGCCTTCAATGTGGTCAAGAAAATGGTGCAGGAGCTAAAGAATAAGCTGGTCGAGGTGGATAGGGACAAGAAGAGTGCTGAAACTGCTTTGAAAGGGGCTAAAAGGCAGGCTGAGGGTCAACAGAGGCAACTTCGCCAGACCAAAGACCAGCTGGTCGCTGCCAAGGAGAAAATTGTGGCCTTAAAAAAGAAATTGGAGGAGGCCGAGAAGACCAGGGACTAGGCCGAGTAGGAAAACTATGACATGGGGGTGGCAGAGACCGAGAAGGCCCTCAAGGCTGAGGTCTCAGAGGTATGTAGAAACTACTACCTCCAGGTATGGAACGAGGCCCTTAACCAAGTTAGGATTAAGGCCTTTTCTATACTTAGGAGAGCAGAGAATGTATACTACCCTCTTGCCATCCATTCACCAGCCTCTGCCAACTCCAAGGTTGACACCATTTCCAAGGTGGAAGAGCTTGAGAAGGATAGCCTAGCTAAGGTCCCTTTCTCTTTTGGCAGCCCTTCAAAAGAGGCCAAGCAGCTTGGGGTTGTTGAGAAAGAGGCAAACATGACCACAGGAGTGGCCCCTGATGCTACCAAGCCCCCAATTGTTCCTTAAGAACCCCTCAAAGAGAAAGGGGTACCTCCCAAAACGGAGATTGTTCTTGTAACTCTTCCAGTGCCAGCTAAAGGTAACCTCAGGGGTAAAGACCAAAAATCCTTAGAGATAGCACTTACCTAGCCTACTAAGGCCCCACTAAAGGATAAGATTGTAATAAAAAAGAAGTAGTTTAGAGTAGCTTTTTTTTTTTTCTTTTTTTTTTAACTGTTGTTTTTATTTCCAGAATTTGTAATCAGTTTGATCTTTTGTAACTAATCTACCATTTTCTAAGGCTTAAATTAATGAAAATTATGAACATTTCCTTTTCTCTTGTGATACTCATACAAGTCTTAATATAGTTTCTATTTCATTTAACACTTAACCAATATGAAAATGAGACATAATTCACTTAGCTATCTGTGTGAATGATAATGTGTTTGAAATATCAACAAAGTATATCTTTTACTCCAAAAACATACACAATGGTGAAGCGTTCATACATGTTTGACTCCACTTGATCCCCCACTTATTAGTAAGTCTAAAGGACTGGAGGAACAATCAATCCTCAAACAGATAATAGATACACTTGATATACTTACAAATGCTTTAAGTGATGCCCATGAGTGTCCATTTACTCAAGTTACTACCATGAAGATTGCTGCCATTCAACACGGCTGGTTCTGCTTGATACTTAAACGAATAATAGAAAGTATTAATTTACCTAAAGTATGTGGTTCGAGGAGCCAAACATGATTAAAGTTTTGTTTAAAACTTAGAAAAGTAATAGGAAGTGTTAATTTACCCAAAGTATGTGGTTCGAGGAGCCAGGCATAACTAAGGTTCTATTTAACATTTAGAAAAATGACATGAAGTATTAATTTACCCAAAATATATGGTTCGAGGAGCCAGACATAACTAAAGTTCTGTTTAACACTTAGAAAAATTATATGAAGTATTTATTTACCCAAAGTATGTGGTTCGAGGAGCTAGGCATAACTAAGGTTCTGTTTAACACTTAGAAAAATGACATGAAGTATTAATTTACCTAAAGTATGTGGTCTGAGAAGCCAGGCATAACTAAAGTTCTGTTTAACACTTAGAAAAATGATAGGAAGTATTAATTTACCCAAAGTATGTGGTCCAAGGAGCCAGGCATAACTAAGGTTCTGTTTAACACTTAGAAAAATGATACGAAGTATTAATTTATCCAAAGTATGTGGTCTAAGGAGCCAGGCATAACCAAGGTTCTGTTTAACACTTAGGCAAATAAGAAGTATAACGCATAATGTAATGAACAAAAATATGGCATAAAAGACTTTCATTAATAATAATATCTACGTAGGTTATTTACATTCCAGGGGCATGGTACAACATTTCATCTAGATCTTTGAGATAATATGCACTTATCCCAGCCACCGAGGTGATGCAATATGGCCCTTCCCAATTGGGCCCTAACTTTCCCCATACTAGGTTCTTTGTAGTACCCAAAACCTTTCTTAATACCAAATCTCCAAGCGCTAATGGCCTTAACCTCACGTTGGCATCGTACCCTTACTTGAACTTATGTTGATAATATGCCAATTGAACCATGGCGTTCTCTTTTCATTCTTTAATTAGATCTAAACTCTTCTCTAACAGCCTATCATTGTTGCTCGGAGTGAAAGAACTCGTTCTCATTGTTGGGAATCTGGTCTCCAAAGAAATCATAACTTCAGTTCCATAAGTCATTGAGAAGGGAGTCTCCCCTATTAACCTACGAGGTGTGTTCCAATATGTCCAAAGGACGTGTGACAGCTCGTTCACCCATTTTCCCTTTGTATCATCCAATCTCTTCTTGAGTTCATTCATTATAACCTTATTGATAGTCTCAACCTGTCCATTCCCCTGTGGATTAGCCAGGGTGGAATATCTACTCGTAATGCCCAGGTCACAACAGTACCTCCTGAAAGCTTTGCTATCAAACTAAAGGCCGTTATCCAAGATGAGGGTGTGAGGAATCCTAAACTGGATGACAATATTTTTCCAAACAAATCTCTTGGCATCCACATCCCTAATATTTGCCAATGGTTCAACTTCATCCCACTTGGTGAAGTAATCCGTGCCGATCAGCAGCCATCTTTTGTTTCTTACTGCCTTAGGGAAAGGCCCTACAATATCCAAGCCCCATTACGTAAAAGGCCAAAGGCTGGGCAGAGGATTAAGGACACCCACTAGTTGATGAATGTTTGGGGCAAATCTCTGGCATTGGTCACACTTCTTCACATACTCTTATGCTTCCTTCTGCATGTTCGGCCACCAATATCCCTGAGTGAGGGCCCTATAGGACAAAGATCTGCCTCCTGTGTGGCTTCCACAAACCAATTCATGTAACTCCTTTAGGAGTAGCTCTGGTGCCTTAGGGTGTACACATAGCAAATATGGCCCAGAAAAAGAGCGCTTGTACAACTTTTGGTCCTCAGATAGCCAAAACCAAAGAGCCTTTGTTTGCACTTTGTCAGCCTCGGACTTCCCCGCAGGCAAGATATCCTCCTTTAGGAATAGCACTATAAAGTCCATTCAGTTAGGTCCCACCTTAATTTGATGAATATGGACCATCTCTCTCTTCATCTCAGTAGTTTTGCACAAGTCTTCAACAAGGATTACTCGAGGTAAGCTCTGTGCTGAGAAGGTTGCAAAAGTGGCCAGAAAATCAGCATGGGTGTTTCTGCTCTTAGGGATTTGCAGTAAATTGAAAGATTCAAACCCTAACTGTAAATGCTTAACCTAATTAAAATACTCTTGCATTCTTACATCTCTGACATTTAACTCTCCCTTTACCTGGCCTACAACCAACCTTGAATCTGAGAATATTTCTACAGTTTTTCCTCCCATTTTCTGAACTATGGTCATCCCTACCAACAGAGCCTCATATTCAGCCTCATTGGTTGTGGCTGAGAAGTCCAATCTTAAGGATTTCTCAATAGTGATCTTCTCAAGAGATATCAGAACTAGCCCCACTCCAGATCCTCTTTGATTCGTTGCACCATCAACGTATACCCTTCAGGATAAAGGTTCTTGCAAGGAGACTGTGAAGGACATATTTAATGTAATTGGCTAATCTTTTGACAAAACACATTTTACTTGTATTTAGGTAGATCTAGGATGGGTTTAGTACTTCAAGAAACAAATGTTCAAGTCTAGTATTGAAGCCATGCAAATTTATCCAAGAAATAAGTAAAGAAGTGCTGATTCATTAAAGCTCAACAGATAACTCAACAGATAGCTATCTATCGAGGCTTGACAGTTACTATATATCGAGGTATCTATTAAGAATTATGAAATTAAGATTTCCAAATCTGATTTTCGACCCTTATGTATTTGTGTAGGGTTTCTTTTCTCACAACCCTAGACATATATAAGGCTTATTTTAAAGGCCGTCACATAAGAGAATACAAGAAAAAAAACATTTAAAAAGTGACCGAGTGCCTTATTCTCTCTGAAAGAAGCTACTGCGTCTTTGCGCCTTAAGATTTTGTAACTAAGTGCTTCTTGATCTTCATTGTTAATGAAGTGAAGAACTTTGCAACCAACAATCTTCTTCAAGTTGGTGTATTAGTCACGTACTAGGAGTCGTGCATTAATGGTTAATCACATACTGGGATCCGTGTAAAATGGTAGCGTTCATATATTGAAGAGTTCAGAGGTTCTAATGCGGTAGAAGGTTTCTACTATAAGTTCATCTACGGGGATTGTAGAGTCTAGGGATAGGTTTTGTACTAGATCTGAAACTTTTCTTTATTATAATGGATTACTTTTCGGGAAGGTTTCCCCCCAGATTTTTTACTATAAAACTAATTTGTTTCATTGATTTTTCTGGGTCATCATATCTTGTCTTATTTAATTTTCCGTTATGCATGATTTTGACATGATATTGAAGTTAGTTTATTTTAACAAGGTTTATTTATAATAAATTTAATTAACAACTTGGGTTTAGAACTTGTTAATTCTATTAACCGAGGTCTAAATTTCCTTATAGAGACCATGCCAACTGATTTTTCATCTATGTCTTGCTTCTCTATCTTCTCTTCTAATGGGGATTCAGCAAACTCGGCCACCAAATCTGTGAGGACCTGACCCTTAATAGAGGTGCGAGACATGTATTTGATATCAAAAGCCCCTAAGATCGTACCCCACTTAGCAATTCTTCCCATGTAATCATCACTCCGAAGTAGTGATCGAAGCGGAAGTTGGGTTAAAACAACAATTGTGTGGGATTGGAAGTAATGAGGGAGTTTACATGTAGCATGTACTACTGCCAAAATGGCCTTCTCCAGTGGTAAGTAACAAACTTCTACATCATGCAAAGACCTGCTCAGATAGTAAATTGGTCTTTGCACGCCATTGTCAACCTGTATCAACACCAAGCTCACGGCATGGGAAGCCACAGCAATGTAAGCAAACAATACCTTATCCACCTCGGGCCTGATTATAATGGGTGGCCAAGAAAGGTATTCCTTAAGCTACTAGAATGCCAAGGCACATTTCTTGGTCCACTCAAATCCCTTCCACTTATTCAAGAACTGGAAGAAAGGTCTGCATCTATCCACTGACCAAGAGATAAATCGGTTCAAGGCAACAGTCATTCCTATTAGTTTCTAAACTTCTTTAGGATTCTGGGGTAGCTATTAACTATTAATTGCCTTAATCTGATTAGGGTTGACCTCAATTCTACGATAAGTGACCATATAACATAGAAATTTGTCTGATCCTACGCCAAAGGAGCACTTAGAAGCATTGAGGCGCAGTTTGTGTTTTCTCAATATTTCAAAAATATTCTCAAGGTCTCCCACGTGCTCGGACATCGCTTTACTCTTTACCACCATATCATCTATATAAACCTCAATATTTTTGCCTAATTGTGGCTAAAACATCCTGGTGATCATCCTCTGATAGGTAGACCCTGCATTCTTCAATCCAAAAGGTATCACTTTGTAGTGGTAATTTCCAGTAGGAGTGACAAAAGCTGTCTTCTCCTGATCACCCAGAGCCAGTGGTATTTGGTGGTATCCTTAGAAGGCATCTAAAAGCTCATCCAAGGATGACCTACAGTTGCATCCACTAGCTGGTCTATCCAAGGCATGGGGAAAGGGTCCTTTGGACAAGCCTTGTTCAAATATGTGAAGTCCACACATACTCGCTATTTTCCATTCTTCTTCTTCACAACTATAGTATTGGCTAGCCACTCGGGTAAAACACCTCTTTAATAGTCCCAGCCTGCTTAAGTTTGATTACCTCGTCCTTGATAGCATTAGAATGGTCCTTAGATGAGCACCGAGGTGGTTGCTTTTTGGGGATGACGGATAGATTAACATTTAAATGGTAGCAGATGAAGTTTGGATCCACTCTAAGAGCTTCATAAGCACTCCATGCAAACATGTCAATATTCCTCTTAAGAAACACTATTAGCTCTTCCTTCTCTCGAGGAGGCAGTTAAGCTCCGACCTGAAAGAACTTATCTGAATCACCATCTACAACAATCTTCTCTAACTCCTCACACTTCGCCCCTTCTAATGTCTCATCTATGGGTAGCACCAGAATCCTTGATTGCTATAAACCCCTATCAGCAAAGGCTGAGGACATAGCTTTAGGCTGATGCATGATTGCAACCACCAAGCACTATCTAGCCATGAACTGGCTCCCAACCAGCTCCTTAATCTGATCCCCGAACGGATATTTCACTTTCAAGTGGAAGGTGAAAGAAACAGCCCTCAGGGCATGAAGTTAAGGTCTTGCTACTATGGCAGTGTAAGGAGAATAAGCATCCACCACAATGAAGCCTATCTCCACCACCTCTAAACCTGCCTGCATAAGTAGTCTAATCTGGCCTCTAAGAATAACAACCTTCCCATCAAAGCCCAACAGAGGTGAATCATAACCGGTCAAATCCTCAGGTTTCAAGTTTAGCCCCTTGTACAAATCAGGGTACATAATTTCTGCTCCACTGCCCTAATTTACCAACACTCTCTTCATATCATATCCCCCTATCATGAGGGTGACCACTAGGGCATCATCATGTAGCTGTATGGTGCCAATCTTGTCCTCATCCAAGAAACTCAACGCTGGTCGAATCTCTATCCTATCCCTCTTCGGCTTAGATTTGGAGTCATCGGCAAATGGCCGAGCTACAGATATCATCCTAGAGGGATGAGAGCTAGTCCTCCTTGGAGCAGCGAGGATAACATTAATTGTGCCTAAAAGGGCCCTTGAAGAAGCATCTCTCCGAGGTCCCAATCTTGATTGGCCCCCTTGCCCACTGGGTTGATGTAAAAATTACTTTAACCTCCCTTCCTTGACCAGCTGTTCCAGATGATTCCACAAGGTTCTGCAGTCCTCTATGGTATGCCCTTTCTCCTGGTGGTATTGGCAATGAAGGTTTTGATTGCGCTTCATAGGGTCTCTTCCCATCTTATTTAGCCATTTGAAGTATGACTTATTCTTAATTTTTTCTAAGACTTGGTGCATCGGCTCACGGAATACCATGCTGACCACCTGAGTGGCTATAGACCCAGACTACCCAGCAAAGTTTCTCCGGGGCCTGTTATTATTGTATCTGTCCGACTTGAAATCCCTCATATCTTGAGGGATAACCTTCGCCTTTCCTTTCCCTTGCTACTGGTCTTCCTTGGCCCGCTTATACTCGTCAATATGATCCATGAGTCTATGCACACTCCTTACAGGCTTCTTGGTTAATGACTTTCTTAAATCATGCTCGGCAGGTAGGCTAACCATGAAAGTCCTTACGACCACGTCATCAAAGTCCCCATCTATCTCATTAAACATCTACTAGTATTTGTTTGAGTACATTTTCAGGGTCTCCCCTTCTCACATGGTCATAGACAACAGGGAATCTAAAGGTCGAGGAACTCTACTGCATGTAATAAAGTAAGATCCAAATGCTCGGGTGAGTTCCTTAAAGGAATCAATAGAACCTTCTCCTAGGCCATCAAAGCACCTCATTGCCACAGGCCCCAAATTGGATGGGAATACCTTGCACATCAAGGCCTCATTCTTGGAATGCATAGCCATTCTCTGGTTGAAGTGACTCACATGCTCTACAGGATCTATTTGTCCATTGTACATGGTGAATGTTGATTGAGTGAACCGCCGAGGAAGTCTCTCTCCTTCAATTCTGTGGGTGAAGGGTGACTTGGAAATCTGGTTTAATGCTATGCTCATAGCGTCATTTCCCAAGCTTTTGCAAGATGTGCTCCTCTTTTTGCGCTCATGATGGTAGTCCTCATCACATGAGAAAGACTTACTGGGAGGAGTCCTTGACCTGGGTCTGTAACTACCATCCCTATCATTATCAGAAGAAACGTTATAATTTGAAGGATTTCTTCTTTGTCGTTCACGGCACAACCTCCTTCACAAACGGTCAATCTCAAGCTGCATGGCTTTGGTGTCCTTCTCATTAGAAATGTGACTCCCACTTTGAGATTGACTCCAACTAGTATGGGTAGTATGCACACTAACCTCCCGATCCTTCCTTCGCTCGAGATTGAGAAAGTGATCTTGACGTTGGGACCCCATAGATTCGTACCTATCTTGCCTTGAACCTACCATAACTGAGCGCTAGACTCACTAAAGCAAAAGAATTTTCCCACAGACGGCGCCAATTGTAAGGACACAATTTGCACCTTAAGCCCAAAAGGTAAAAGGATGTAGGCCCAAAGAGCCCAATACAATGAATTTGTAGAGAGTGGATTGGAAAACTAGGCTCTAATGAGTTGGGTAGCAGTTATAATGGATTCAGATGACAATAAAGTAAAGATAGACTGGTTTTATTTAAGGAAAATCATCATTGGCACAATCCGCGGAGAACAGTTCTTGTATATATCCTTTGAATTTGATTACAAATGCAGTTCTTGTTGCTACAATATTTTTCTCTTAATTCTCCAATCCTTTTTCCTTAAGGTCTTCTTTCTACTTTATACTATCTTTCCCCTCTCATCTCAACCCTCCACGTGTAGATTAGATTGTTGGTGTTGATCCTTGTCCCATTAGCACCTTCCAGAAGTCTTCGGGGAGTAGTTGTAAGGCTGAAAATTACTATTCAGATATCACTTCCTTATTAGTGCGGTAAGAGAGTTAGCTACAGAGCATTTAATGCAGTGGTAGCAGCTTTCTCTTAGATATTTCATAGCTCCCATGCTTCCATGACGTGCATCCTTATCAATAGAAACTCCCAGATCCTTGCTTTGAATGGCAGACCGCACTTTCTGACCTCTGCCTTGCTTAGCCGAGGAAGCATCCCTCCTCGGACCACCTTCTTTGACCATTATAGCTAGATCCCCTCCTTGGTTTATTAACACCGACCTCCATAACAATGTTTACCCGACCTCGAACTACTAGGCATCCTCAAACCGAGCCCTCGGCCCAAAATGCCAAAGCGTCAAGAGTGTGTGTTGGGCAGTTAAAAAGGCACCTGTGTAGACAGAGGTGATGTATGGTAAAAGCAGGGTGATTGCGGTGATATCGAAATTCTCTTTTCTTCTCGAGGAGCAAAAGAGGAGAATTTTGAGGGGCTATTGTAGGGTTGACATGCCCAGTAGTGTATATTGGACCAAGGGCTCAGTCCGAGGACGCCTAGTAGTCCAAGGATGGGTAAACATTGTTATGGAGGTCAGTGTTAATAAACCAAGGAGGGGATCTGGCCATAATGGTCAGAGAAGGTGGTCCAAGGAGGGATGCTTCCTCGACTAAGTAAGGTAGAGGTCAAAAAGTGCAGTCTGCCATCCAGAGCAAGGATCTGGGAGTTTCTATTGATAAGGATGCATGTCATGGAAGCACGGGAGCTATGAAATATCTAAGAGAAAGCTACTACCACGACATTAAATGCTTTGTAGCTAATTCTCTGGCCGCATTAATGAGGAAGTGATATCTGAACAGTAATTTTCAACCTTACAGCTACTCCCAGAAGACTTTGAGAAGGTGCTGATGGGACAATGATCAACATTAGCATCTAATCTACATGTGAAGGGTAGAGATAAGAGGGGAAAGATAGTATAAAGTAGAAAGAAGACCCTAAGGAAAAGGAATCAAAGAATTAAGAGAAAAATATTGTAGCAACAAGAATTGCGTTTGTAATCAAATTCAAAGGATATATACAAGAACTGATCTCCTCAGATTGTGCTGAGGACGATTTTCCTAAAATAAAACCATTCTATCTTTACTTTAATATCATCTGAATCCATTATAACTATTACCCAACTCATTAGAGCCTAGTTTTCCAATCCACTCTCTACAAATTCATTGTATTGGGCTCTTTGAGCCTACATCTTTTTACCTTTTGGGCTTAGGGTCCAAATTGTGTCCTTACACTTCATATTTTGGTAAAAAATGCAAAATGTTGGACCCTTGAATTTTGGTTGTTCTCAAACAAACATCTTGGCGTTTCAATTTAGCATTAGATTAAATTGTAAATTATACCAGTGTATTTTGATTTTTTTTCCCCTTTAAAATTTCATAATTTTGAGCACTTTTTTAACGTTAGATATCATTTTGGGAAAAATAAACATTTTATTCATACCCGCTAATGAAGTGGCCATTAAATGCCACATCATCTCAAAATGACATAATATCAGTATTAAAAAAATTATTACCACAATATTTTATATTCTGTTTCTTTTTTCTTGGTTTCTTCTTCTTCTTCTTCTTCTTCTTTTTAATTTTTTTGATACAAGATAGAGTTTCTACTCTAACTTAATCTAAGTATATATGTGTGTGAAGCTTCCTCTTGGAGACTTGAATCCCGGCCCTTACCCCCTACACCTCACAAGCATTTATATTTGTGGAGTGACTACCGTGCCAAGGGTGCGTGGTGGTTTCTTTTTTTTTTTTCTTTTTTACTTTTTTTTTTCTCTATCCTTTTTCATATTTCAAAATTAGGAAAATTGCACTAACCTCCTTTAAGGATTTCTGATTACACTCACTTTCCCTTTAGTTTGGAACAAAACCCTTACCTCTCTTAAAATGCAAACTATTTACATTGACGTTTCTTGGATAACTGAAAAAGCTTTAAAATATTCCAAAATAAAAAGGCCTCAAAAATCCCAAATTTCCTATTAAAATGGGTGTAGATGACCGTTTAAGTTGAGGGTAAAACAAGAAATTCATGATATTTTAAAATCTTTTTTTAAGTCAATCTTGGGAGGTTTTTGCACATAATTTGCATTTTAAGGGAGGTATTTTATTCCAAACTAGATTTGAGATGAGTGTATTACAAACCAGAGGGAAAGTGAATGCAATAACAAAAACCTTGGCAATTTCCGTGCAATTTTTTCTTTCAAAATCTCACTCTCTGGTGACACAGTCCCCATAAAATCTGAACCAATCATCATCGACCATCCCCATGAGAAAAAGACAAGACAAGTATTAGTTGATGAGCACATAGAATCATAGTATTAATTCATGCACTTTCTACCCAAAGAAAAATTTGATGCACTCTGAAAAAAAAATGTTCAACGAATTCAAGACAAATGTATAAATATAAATTGAAATAAGGTTTTCGCAACGAAGTTAAAGGCTAAGATCTAATTTTTCTATTTCTTGCTATGTTAAAAAAATCAGTAGTTTGTGAAGATGGTAATTGATCTCCGAAAGCCCCCTCAACTAAACATTGAGTTCTTAGATGTTTAGTTGCTGAATTAGAACCAGATCTAATTCTAGGAGGGTTTGAAAATTATTTGAATATGAGTTTCTGAATATGGTGATAAATGGGGAAGAAACATCAGAATATGGTCAGGGAATATTTAAAATGAGGAAGAAAAAATTAATAGGGTTTAATAATCAAGCCGAGTCACAGGGGCTCCATGGTGAGTTGGTGACAGATGGGGAAGAAATTGAGGAATCTGTTTCAGTGAAGGGCGTATAGTGGCGTTTTTTATAAACACTGCTATAGGCATATCTATAGTTGTGTTTAGAATGTCCTATAGTGGTGTTTTAAAAAATGGGTCTATAGCAGCATTTTCAACGGCCTATAGTGGCATTTTTAAAATGCCACTATAGGTCCTAGTCTTACAAGGGCCTATAGTGGCGTTTGTCAAACGCCACTATAGGTACTTTTTATTTTTAAAAATTTTTTTTTTCGATTGGGTGGGCCTATAGTGGCATTTGACAAATGCCACTATAGGACCTCGTAACAGTAGGACCTATAGTGGCGTTTGGCAAACGCCACTATAGGCATTTATAAGCGTTTGGCAAACGCCACTATAGGCGTTTGTAAAAGTATGACCTATAGTGGCATTTTGCAAAATGCCACTATAGCCCAGCACACAAAAATAAAATAAAATAGGGGACCTATAGTGGTGTTTGGAATAGGACCTATAGTGGTGTTTACCAAACACCACTATAGGTCCAAAAAGTGCATGCTCTACAATATTCCCAAAAAAAAAAAAAAAAAAAAAAGCCGTATGGGTTCAAGCTAAAACAAATACTACGGAATATGCCATAGAATATTCTATGGCATATTCTACAATATTCCTTATAAAAAAAAAATTCTAAGTGGCAAGTTGTTATTGTTGGGGCAAAAAAGTAATCTTAGTGTTGGGTTCGAATTTAAACTTATAACAACTAACCACATGCGATTTATTGTAAAAATATTGTAAAAATGTTGTGCACATAGTATCTGTTATATATATATATATATATATATATATGTAAAAAAAAAGCGTTAAAAAAATTCAGAATTCAAAATTCAAAATCCATCTAACCCTACCTACTCCTACTCACCTTATCAATCTATTTTCTCCACGTCAATCTAGATCATTTCTTCAGTCTTTTTTTTTTTTTTTCCTTTATCTCTACTTCTTCAGACTTCTTTGTCTACCCCACCCCTACTCACCATATCAATCAATTTTCTCCACGTCTTGCTAGCTTCTCCACTATTCTTTTCTCTCTCTCTCTCTCTCTCTCTCTCTCTCTCTCTCTCTCTCTCTCTCTCTCTCTCTCTCTCTTTTCACTACACACCTGGATTTATTCTTTTCTCTTCCTCTCCATTTTGATTCTATTTCCCCTATTTTATTTGTGGTGGTGTTAATGTTAGTGGGTTTTGGATTTGAAGATGGTGTTGCAACTTGTTAATTTTGTTTAAATTTGTAAATGGTGCTACTGTTATGGGATTTGTGATTGAAGAAAGAGTGCTATTGTGTTTGATGCCAGTGGTGGTATAGTTGCAAGTAAGTATATTTTTAAATGATTGTTTTGGCCTTTTCCTTTTTTGATAATAGTATTAGTCTATTCCTTGTTTGCTGTCAACTTTGCTTCGTGGGTCTCTGAGATTTTGGATTAATTTTTGTGAATTCTTTAGCTTTTTATTATTGATAGGTATAGAGATATCAAGTGTGATAATATCTTTGTTAATAGAACCAAGAAAGAAGTGAAAAATTTGAAATCTATTTGATGATTTCTTTTTGCAGGTTGGTCTATGGCGGCTGAATGTGTTGGGGTGGAGTTGCACTTTTTTTTTTTTTTTTAATGTGAGCAAGATGTGTTTGATTTTGAATTTTTGTAGGTGGGTTTGTGTTTCATTTTGAATTTGCTGGGTTAGTTACAGAGTTTGTATTTCTCATAAAAAAAAAAAAAAATTGTATTTTGTTTTTATTTATGTGTTTGTTTTGTATCTTTTAATTTAATTACAATTTTAATTCAATAAAAAAAATGATCTCATTAAAAAAAAAAAAAATTGATTACCAAAAATTAATTTTTGGTAATCAAATTTTTTTGTTGTTGGTGGTTTTAGCTATAATGGTGTTTGTTGAACGCCACTATAGGGTTAGCAAAGCGCCACTATTGTAACATCACTATAGGCCTATAGTGGCATTTACAAACGCCACTATAGACCCAGTTTTTTTTTATTTTTAAAAAAGGCTATAGTGGCGTTTGTCAAATGCCACTATAGGGTAGGTCTAAAAACGCCACTATAAGTCTATAATGGCAGTACAATAGTGGCGTTTTACAAAAACACCACTATAGACCTACCCTATTTTTTAAAACTTTTTTTTTTTTTTTTTTTTTTTTTTTTTTTTTTTTTTTTTTTTTTTGCGGTATGTAATGTAATAGAGTGTGAAAAGGATTTTGGGGGAGAAGTTCGTTCATCCCAGAAAAATGTTGAAAACAGAAAAATAAATAAAGAATTTTATTTATTTAGTAAAACCAAATATTTTATTTTATTAGATTGAAGATTTATTTTTATTTTTAATTTTGGTTTAGATTATTTACTTACATGGAATAATTAAATTGATGAGGTGACATGATTTCATTCGGCAAATAGCAAATGTAAGTATGTAACACATGCCCTTAGGTGGCCCTTAATGGATACGTCAACATTGGACATAAACGAAAGGTTTTTTTTTTTCCCCAACATTATCTAACAATTGAGGGAGTAAACTAAAATTTAAAAATTTAGGGGGAAAATAAAAAATACCCCACACTTTAAGGATGCAATTTCCAATTTAGTTGTACCATTATTTACCCATAGGTTTTTTAAAGAGTATTGCCTCAACTGTTTGTATATTGGTATATGCAAATGTTGGTTGTAATATGTGTAAGTAATCTTACTTTGAAAAGTAAAAGGATGAAAAGAATTTTTAAATAAAAATTAAATTTGGTAGTGGCTCACTTAAGCAAAGTCTGTGTGTGCGCAATTCAATCAACATTCTTTAGATGTTGATTGGAGACTGTATTTTCGACACTCTATTTACCTTGCTCAAGCAAGGATTGAGTAGAGATAAGCCCACTTTAGCAAAGTTGAGTGGACCCTAATAGGCATCCACTAGAAACAAGCGTAATAAACACCCCATTTTGCAACCCTTCATTTCTTTTGTTTCATCATGTTTGAACCAAGGGCAAAATAGTAACTTTACACATGTGAAAAACTCCAAAAAATGACCTTAACCATAAATTCCCTACTTTAAACGGTCTTAATGTAATTTTGAGAAAGTTTACTAGTTGTAGTGTGATTATCAGTGTTCCGAAAGCACAATAAAAGTGTGAACCTCTCTCACTTCAATAGTGGAATCCACCATGAATTAAAGTAGTGAGACCCACTATTTAGTGAGAGGAGGGGAGTACAACTTTACGACACTTCCGGAGTACTGAATAATGAGTCTTATTCACACTACAAAAAAACGGGGCTATCCCAGCATTTTCAAAACCGCTGGGATAGCCCCAAAAAGCGCTGGGATAGGGTCAAAATTCCTATCCCAGCATTTTTTTTCCCGGCGCTTCAAACTGCTGGTTTTTGAATGTTGGGATAGGGTTGCGCGGACCTGTACCAGTGCTTTCAGATCCTATTCCGGCGTTTTTACTTGTGTCGGGACAGCCTTTATGAAAATGTGAATATAACCTATCCCAGCGCTTTTGAAAGCGCTGGAATAAGTACTACCTATGCCAGCGTTTTCAAAAGCACTGGGATAGGTCATGAAAACACTGGCATAGGTCATGAATGAATAAAATTTAAAAGGCCTATACCAGCGCTTTTGAAAGCGCTGGGATAGGTCATTTTAAAAAAAAAAAAAAAAAAAAAAATTTCCAAACCCTATTCTAGCGGTTTTCAAAGTGCCGTGATATGTCATTTTTTTTTTTTTAAATTAATATTTTTAGCACCTGTAATGTACCTACAATACCTATTTTTCCAATACCTATTTTATAGCAACTATAATGAATCACAATTCATATTTTCCAATAGCAAATACAATACCACATTAAACCAAGAAACTAAATATATTTAAATACACCATATCAATAATTATATCCCAAACGTCTAGAATGTTATATATACACGAAATAATACATCCCAAGTGTCTAGAATGTTCTGAGGTGCACCTACACTACGATTTCACCATTGCACATTGAGTTTCAAAAATGTAAGCCACCCGCTTGCTCCCAAATAACAGCCCATCACAGCATACTATATGTATTTACTTAGACAAAATATGAGAAACTGACAACAAATTGAACAACAATACGTCAACATTCACAGAACAAACAACACTCACAACATAAAATACACCACCTTTTCTCTCCATACAAGCCACTCACTTGCTCCAAAACAACAACCCACCACAGCAGTAATGTAAACACATTATTTTACAATTTAAGGGAATTAAGAAGCAGATCTTACTCACTCTTTAGCAATCCCAGTGTTTGCCCATGGAAAGAAAAAGGTAAACTTCAAACAAGCTGCCACTCTTGCAAAAGTGAACTGACCATTACTCACCACTATGATAACTTAAATGACGTAAATTAGGTCAATTCTTGTCCAAAACCATGTAACAAGTGAACCACGGTATAGGCTTGTTTTAGTTTTGATATACTTTTTTTTTTGATAGGTAAACAGAAAACTTTTATTAAAGGGAGAAAAAAATAAAAGAGAAGTACAAGATGTTCATGATGATGAACAACAACACAACAGCAACAAAACAGCAACACAGCACAACACTACATAACACACCACAATACAACAACAAGACAGAAGTCAAGAAACTAAGCTAAGAGAAGGCATAAACTCAGAGAGAGAAGAACACTCAGTAAAACCCCAGAAACAAGACCACTCCATTAGTGTCCATTCGTTATAAACTGTTTATAATTATTTCATTCTTTTAGTGTCCATTCATTACACTTTTTTATTCATTAAACCCATTAAGAGATTTCATGTAGATAAATTTTAATATTCCTTTATTTGACAAAAAACTAGTGAGTTCTTGCTACTATAATCCTATATTAAAATTTTTTTACTTTAACAGTAGACATTACCCATCTAAGCAAGCAATGCCAAGTGCCATGCCCAAAACTTTAGCCTCTTTAATCATGCATGAAAACTCGGATCCCTTATTTCTTTGTAGAGAGTTAACATTTTGCAAGTTTCTATCGTCTTGAGTAACCTGCCTTCATAAACCAAATGAAATTAGTATGAAGAACTTTCCAAAAAAAAAAAAAAAAGCACCCAAAATAAGTTTAAAAGAAAGTAAACAACATAGAGTGATTGCATTTGCACACAAGGATTCTCACCTCACTTCCTGAATTTAAGCGGCATGTATAAGTTGATAACTTAATAGCAGGAATGGATCCATCTACAGGCAGCAAAGATTACTTAAAATTAAGATATGTGGTCAAGAATAAATTATCTAAAGTTCCATCATTTGCAGATTACTGTAAATTTGTTCCCTGCAGGTCAGCCCTCTTCTAAATTTCATTTGGCCTACTAAGAGGAGTCCAATTATCTTGAAATTACACAGGGACACACCCATATGAGTGTAGCATATATCATAAAATATTCAACATGAGCTATGTTCTCTATAATTTATAGGAATTCCCACAAGTCAGTAAACTCAAATCTGCCCTAACAAAAATTCAGTCAACTTAGAAATTACACCATTATTTCTATACTCATCCAATTGCTATGAGACCAATTTCATTACAACCATATGTGTATTAGCTTTCATAGGAAATATCCCTAGCCTCCAAATTTACAGTATACAATTTATTACATAATTTATCATGTTTGAACACTGAATCTATTAAAGTGATAGCTTCGCAACATTTTCTTGTAAAATCATAAAATGATTGCAAATAGTCTTATTATCATATGGGAGTTTTTATACACTCATTTGTTTTGTTAGAAAACACTTATAGATAGTCATTTAACCATTTATAGCAAAATGAAATACAACAAAAATCACAGCAGTAACATCAATTTGTACTCACCCTAACTTTTTGCTTACTTTCTTAATCAGCTACTCTACCTTCAACAAATCACCAACACAGCTCATTACTTTCTTAATCTATATATATATATATATATATAGAATTAGAAGTTCACAATTTCCTAATTTTACAAACCCCAAATACCAATACTAAAATTTCATGAAGAAAATCATGAATTCCAAGTAAAGAGTAGCTAGAACCCTTTAATTAATATAGGAGGGCCTTTTTAATATTTAGTTTGTATTACATTATAATAGGTACTGGGCTATATTTTTAGATAAAACTGATGCAAATTTTACTGTCAATAGAAAATTAGGGTTAATTTACACCAATAAATTAGAAACAAAAAACAAAATGTAATCTGACTTTCACTTCTGTGCAGTATAAGCTGACTTTTCATGCTCAAATTAGTAGTAAGTCGAGATTAGCTTTTCCTAACACAAAGGAATTTCAAAACAGTGAGCAACAATTAAGCTTAAGGCAAGATCTTGTGAGAAAAAAAGTATACTAATCCTAGTGCCACATCTTTTGTTATGTAATAAATCTTTTACAATTTAATGTCTTTGCAAAGTAAAAGAAAAATTAGAGATAAAATATTTATTTCTTTGCTAATTTTATGTTATTTAATTATTTTAGTTTAGTGGTGACTTGTAAGTAATAAAAGTGTACAATATATGATGATAATAAAATAAGTGATACTTGTTTCTTAGCTAATTTTATGTTATTTTAGTCTAGTGGTGACTTGTACGTAATAAAAATGCACAATAACAATATATGATGAATAAAATAAGTGATATATATATATATATATATCATAAGTCCACACAACTTTTCCACTTAACGGGAAAAGTGTGGACTTCACCTAGCATCACTCACCTCCATTAATCCGTAAATGCTTGTAACATTATCCATTGCTTTGTATGTTTTAAACAGAATGACTTATGGGTTTGTAACTTAACATGCCATTTGATTAGGAAAAAAATCCATTATTCTGAGACGGAAGGACCACAAAAGTGACCTTAAAATTTTGAACAAGCAAATGAGAAAAAGAGAGATTCATATTGAAAACAAAAATATAGAAGGTAATTTTTGATTTCTCCAATCAATATTAATTGTGCAACAGCATATACAAAAACAATAAACTAAAAATTATTTATAATGACAATTATTTGTACTCTAATGGGTCTAATTTACACTATTATAATTTCATGAGTGGACACTCGATATAAGTGCATAGAATGATAAAAATAAAAGTGATGACAATGACAACAATAATACAAATAATAATATATACAAAGGTTTGATTAACAAATATCTTAGCGCATTGATTAAGGTTAAGTTGTTTTATTTAATTGTGATCAATTAGGAAATCACATAATGGGTGCAATAAAATTCGCTAAATTTATCTTTAATAGGTGCATTCGAACACCTGTTAACAAAAACCTATATACAATTGAAGTAGTGATGACATCACCTTTGTTATTAATGTAAAAAAGGATTAGACTTCTCCAAGCACCACTCCATCTTTTGACGTACAGAGAGCATTTTTATTTCAGGTAGATAAATTATGATTTGTTTACCCAATATGTGGGTGTCCTTCAAAAAATGCTTAATAATTTATTTATATTAGAAGTGAAAGAACCTACAAAAGTGATTTTAGGATTTGGAGAGAGAGAGCGAGAGTAAAGGATACCAAAGGTAAAGTATGTGCCACATGTAGCGCACGTGAACAAAAGCTTACATGATATTACAATAACATTAAGAACAAAGTTATGGAATTAAACACAAAAGATGAACATATATATATATATATACTCATCTCTATGCTTCCTAGAGGGACAAACTTATTTGTAAGTATTAACAGGCTAAGATATATGATTGGCTTGAAAGAAAATAAATTAATAAGGAAATTGTTGAATGGAGAGAAGAAAAATAATTGATCCTAGAAGTGCTAAAAAATACAGAAGCATGCGTTGAAGTTAATGATGGGGGAGGTGGGGGTTGGCAAAGTTTGAAAGCAAAATGGGGGTTGGCAAAAAATGACGTGTGAAAAAGGCTATGTTAGAAATTTCCGCAAGTAACTATGAGTACTCATTTGGTAATATAGCTGGACATAAAGATTGTTGAAATTTCCAGTTCAACATACACACAAAATTCCTTGAGCCCTTGACACCACATGGACTCATTTTGCACTTTACACCTTGCCAATAGAAGTAGCACAAGTTCTACTTGTTAATGATTGTTGTGAGCACCAAAAATTAAATAAACATAACAATTAACAGTCTGGCCAATAAGAATATACTCAAAAAAGTAAGATTAAGCAAGCAGGCTACAACATGTTGAAATGAAATAAATCACAGTAATCAAATTTTACCGCAAATTCATTTACACCACGCAATTTAGCAGCCAACTCTTTCAAACTACTATGGAACTAAGATAGAATATAGGTACTATTCAATTAGCACACTGAAAGCGATTTTTCTTTGTAAAAAGAAAAACCAACATTGCTCCTAAAAGCAATTAAAAGTACATATAAAGTGCCAACCAACCGTTGTGCAAAAACGTATCTCCAAGATCACGAAAATTACAACGAACCCAATTCAAAATTGCAACTTTCCATAACATTAAAGCATAAAAATTTGAACTTTATCAGTTTAACTACTCTAAAACCAATTGAAGCAGTAAATAAATCAAATTAGCCTCAGATTCAAATCCAGACAACTAAAAATAAATAAAAGCATTAGAAAATGAAAAAAAAAACAAAACCGTTCCTCTTTTTTTTTTTAAACCCAAATTCCACGTACATAAATTATAACCCGTTTGGTTTTCGAGAAAACATATAACAATCAAGAAAATATTTTTTTATAAAAAAATTAATTTTTTTAAATTAATTGTTTTGATAATGATTTTCTCGGAAGCCACTGATCTTGAAACTTCACAACAATCCAAAAAAAAAAAAATCATCGACAATCTATAACTAAAAAAAATCTAAATTTTGAAAAGAAGAGGGAGGGAGGGAGGGAGGGAGGGAGAGAGAGTTACCTTATTGGAGAGAGATCTGAGCGAGAAAGGCTGCGAGAAAGCTGATCTGACCCAGTTTGGTGGTGGGGAGGAGGAATAGCGGTAGTGGGGAGGAGGACGAGGCGCTGCTGCTTGGTGAACGCCGATCTCCGCCGGCTTTGTCCTTTCGGCGACACTTGATCTCCACCGGCCTTTTCCCCCTCTCTTCCTCTGCTGCGTTCTTTCTCCCTCTCTCTCTTTTGTTTTCTCTGATGTGATATAGTGTAACTGTGAAGTAAATAGAATAACATGTCTCATTTTTTTTTTTTTTTTTATAGGAAAATGCTCAACAGTTTTATTCAACCTTTTGCAAAGGACATACATCATTCGCACATGCACGTGCCACTTGACTGGGACAATCTTCCAGCCATACACACGAATTCTCAACAGTCTGAACATATTGAGCAAGCAAATGGGCAGGGACATTTCCCTGCCTTTTAGTATGTAAAAAATCAAATGTCTCGAAGGCCTGAACTCTCCGCAGCACACCAAGGATGATATTTGTAACTGATGCCGCTGCCTCCTCCACTCCATGGATCGCGTTGATGACTTGCAGTGAGTCACTTTCAAACACCACTTTCCTGAGCCCCACCTCCTCGGCAAATTGAATCCCTGCCTCCAGAGCCTTCGCTTCAATCTCTAAAGCTCCTAAAGGCAAGTCCAACTTCCTGCACAAAGCCGCTATCACGTTCCCTTCCTCGTCTCGCACCATTATTCCGATGCCTGACTGTTTTGCTGTCGAGAAAAGTGTGCCGTCCACGTTAACCTTGAACCAACCTGGCGGTGGGGGCTTCCAAACCGTTATGTCCTGATGGTCTGAGCAAACCCGGTCTGGTACTGTGTTAGCAATCCGAAACTCCTCAAGTAATTTCAAAGAGTTTCACACTACTACCTGACCGGCTTGCCTCCTACCTCCATGCCGAACCTCATTCCTGCTCTTCCAAATTCCCCAACAAATCATCACCCACTGTTCAAGCTTTCCTGACTGTGCTTCCCAACAATTCCTCAGTCTGCTAAAAGTGTCTACAAAGCTCCATGTCTCTTGTACTGTAAATGGTAAGGAGAGTTTACTGGCACTCCACACCTCTGTTCCTCGGCTACAAAAACAGAGCATGTGCATAATGGTTTCCTCGTGTTCTCCACAGACTTCGCAGGTGTTGTTGGCCGTAATTTTCCTTCGAAACAAAGCTTCTTTCGTGGCCAAAATACCATTGCAGGCTTTCCAAGCAAAATGCTTGATTTTATTTGGAAGGTTCATACTCCATATCCCACGCCATATGCTTTGCATTTTCGTCGGGTCGTAGCAACTAACATTATGAGCCCCAGCTACTGATTCCCGAGCAATCTTATATGCACTTCTCACTGTAAATCTACCTTTTCTATCTTCCGCCCATACTAGCCTATCTTTTGTAACCAAGTTACTGAGTGGGGTACTTAGGATCGCTTCCACATCCTGAGGTAGAAATAGACTCTTCACCAGTTCTACATCCCACTCCTTTCCTCCTTCTTTCATCAGGTCCCTAACCATTTTAACTGGAGCCCCAGGAATTTCAGGAGTAACCACCTTATAAGTGCTACGGGTGGTGAGCCACTGGTCCCGCCAAATCCGAATACTGGCTCCATCTCCTACCTGCCACCTCATACCTCGTTTTACCAGATGTTGGGCTGCCATTATGCTCCTCCAGGCAAAGGAAGTATGATGATGCCGAAAATCTCACCAGTGAGTTGCACGACGCGTGTACGCTCAAAAACAACACCTGCACAATAAAAATGAAAAGGACCTCGCAGAGAGCACCGGTGTGGTGCCGGCCAAATACCCTCCGAAGGTCAAGTTAGAACTTCTTTCAACTCTAGAGTGCTAGAGATGGGTTAATTATGCGTACCTCGACCTATGAGGGTATTGGGGCTTTTATAGTAGTAAAGGGTGGACCTTTCTTTCTTGGAGTAGAAGTCTTTTCCTTATAGGAATCCTTATGCGCGTAGATTGCGGAATCCTTTCCTTATAGGACTCTGATTCTGGGCGTGGAATACAAGCAATCTCCCTAAAACCCATGCGTGGAGACCAAGTCATGGTCTGCGTTGAGTCGTCAGCTTCTAAGCCGTCAGCCTGCACTTCCCTTCAGCTTAGTGTCAGCTTCACACTTCGTTCAGCCCGTCGGTTTTGTCTTGGTTTTAGTCAGCACGCATTTTATTGTTTAGTTTACGTCACAACTTGACCCGTCAGCCAGAGCAGAAGCTGACGGGTTAAGCTCATGGTGCCAGTCATAATTCTTCCATATCAGTTGCCCCCTACTCCATATCTCCGTCGGCTGTACCTGACGGGTCATGGAGTATTCGTCACTACCTGCTGCTTTGATTCAAGAGAAGAATTTATTACTGCTGACATTTTTAGCATTAAATGCTAAGACAGGTGGCGTGCTTGGATTGGCTTCGTGTCTGGACGTGGGCGTCGCTTCGTCTTCCGTGCGTTTAGCTCATATATATATGTGGTCCCTTTCCTCATTTTCACTATTTCATTCACCTGAATCCTGGAGAGCACATCCGTCGCCCATATTCCGTCAGCTCTACCAACGTTCCCGCCGTCGCTTCTTCAACCGTCACTCCAAAACTTGTAAGTTTCCCTTTCTCGCATACTTTCAACTTCTTCTCTTTTTTTCTTTTTTTAAGTGGGGTCGTCATCCTAGGTGCTTAGTTTACACCCGTCACTTGTAGGTAGATGTCGAGTGATCAGTCGTCGGTCCGCGAAGGAGCGGGCTACGACGAGGTGTTTGGTTCAGGCTCAAGTAGTGAGTCTGAGAGTTCCTCCTGGTCGTCAGAGAGGGAGACGTCAGCACATGTTGCCGTCGAAGAAATGGAAAGTCAAGGGAACGGCGGCCAGGAGGAAGAAGTAGGCGAGAAGAGTGAAGTTGAATTAGGGGGGAACAGTGACGGGGATGAAGGCGTCGAGGAGTCTAGTGAAGGGGATTCTGTAGGTCCTGAAGGTAGCCGTCCCTTCATCCTTCCCAAGGACTGGGCTGTAAATAAATTCTCCCCAAAGATGACGCTTAAAATTTTTAATGAACTACGTACCCGTTTTCAAATCCCTGACCATATTCCCATCCGTCTGCCTATGGAGGGTGAGAAGTGTTACACGGGAAGAACTGCAGACGTCGGTATGTATGACGCCATGTTTGCTGCCGGGTTGAGATTGCCCCTGACGGCTTTGCACCGTCAGCTAGCTGATTACCTTGGCATCTCAATTAGTCAGATTGCCCCAAACTCCTGGAGAATTTTTATAAGTGCCGAGGTGTTATGGGGTCGTTTAAGCGGCGGTCATCGTCAGCTTACCTTGGATGAATTCTTTTATTGTTATAGACCTCGTCACCTTTCTTCATCAAGAGGGATGTATCACTTCGCCGTCAGGGAGAAGGATTTAAGGCTGGTGTCTGAAATGCCAGATTCTAATAGAGCCTGGAAGAGTAGGTTCTTTTTCGTAGAGGGGACGGACTGGGTGTGCCGTCAGGATGAATGGGAAACAATTCCCCATGGTTGTTTTGACAATACTTGGGGGTTTGTTAAGGAGTCAGGTTTTAGTCGTCACCCTTTATCCCCGTCCGTTTGCCATATATATTTTTATCTTTGAAAAAATACTAACGCAGCCAAGTTTTTTTTCAGCTTTCGCTCGTCCATCGATAACTGACAAGCAAGAAGACTTCATCCGTCGGCTTTTGGAGATACCCATAGGAGAGCGATCGTGCCGGGACTTAATTACCCTCGATACTCTTTACACATACTGTGGGGGTCCCGAACCAACGCCCGAAGCTCGTAGGTTGGAGGATTTTGCTCGTCACCGTGAGTCTACTTATCCGTCAGCTTTTAAACTTCTAGCCGTCGGCTTTCCCTTATGCTTGCTTTTGTTTGCCTTCTGCAGAAATGGATGCTGCTAAGGAACGAATTAAGGCCGCTGCTGCCCGTCAGCGGGAGGAGAAGAAAGCTAAGGGTGAGGCGACGTCTACATCTGTCCCCAGGACCGTCGCTAAGGGCTCCCAGAAGAGGAAGACTGACGGAGTGGTCATCCGTCCGCCGAAGAGACAAACCGTCACTCCTGTGAAGTCGCCCCCTACGTCGGGTCATGGAGCTGGGAAGGGCGTCATGACCTCTTCTGGTCCTGTCCTGCAGGGACCTCAGAGCCTGCTGATGCACAAGGACTTTGCCGTCGAGGCCATCCAAGCACTCATAAAGCCGACGGACATGGACCCTTGTGATCAGCTAGGGACGGAGGAACTGGGGTCGTCAGCCTTGTTCGACCTTTCTCGGGTAAGCCGTCAGTTTTACTTCTTTCTGTTTAGCCGTCGCCCAACTTTTTCTCTTTTACTAACTGACGGTTATGTCACTTTTTTAGGCTTTGGTTCGTGTGAAGGCGCTGCAGGATCGGTGCGTGGCCAAGGAGGGGGTCGTCACTCGCGTTAACAATCACAACACCACCATGCGAAACCAACAGGCTCAGTATAAAGAGGCGGTGCGCACACTTAACGTTGAGCTGAAAACCGTCAGGAACGATTTGGAAGAGGCGAAGCGTCAGCGGCTCGAAATAGAAGAAAAGTTGACGGCTCTTCATGGTCAGTTGGAGACGGTAGGGGCTGAGACTGTTGAAAAATTCAAGGCGTCAGATGCTTTCATCGATTCCTGTGGCAGCTATTATGGCACGGGATTCGACGACTGTCTTAAACAGGTGGCGTCAGCTTTTCCTGATTTGGACCTGTCTGGTGTTAACATAGACGACACTCGGCCCATGACGCCTGCTACAGATGCCGTCACCCCTGGTGTTGACGACTCCGTTGATTCCCCCCCTCCTGAAGATAGTGGGGTTGTGTTGGCCTAACCTGCTGCGAACCTCCCGACGGCTGCAGCTACTCCCCCTATGGTGCTGCTTGATGAAGAGGAGCCTGTCGCCAAATAGGAATTTTTTTTGAAGTGACGTCTTCTTTTTGCTTTTATCATCATTTTTATTTTATTTTACCTTTTATCTATGTAGAAGACAATTTTATTTAAGTGCCCTTCTGGGCACCGTTGTGTACTTATTTTGACAGCTTTGTAAATGCCTTTGTTTAGGCTTGGATTTGTTTATAATGCCGTCAGTTTTCTGTGTAGTTTATTTTGCTTGGTTTTCTTGTATGTTTTGAAACCAAGATCGCGGGCCTTCTTATTCTAGTCGTACTGTTAGTTAATCCGTCGGTTAGTTCTAATGAACCCGTCAGCTTTTCATCATTTTGTTTTAATGATTGTAGAAATTTTTTGGCAAGATCCTGCTGCCTTGCCTTATAGACTTGTATATTTGTGGACCGAGATTTAGCCTTTTTTAAGACCGTCAGTCTAATGGCTGACGTTATTGGCTTATGAACTCCGTTAGTCTTTACTTAGACCGTCAGTTTTGTTGTTTAGCCCATCTTGTGGACTTGATTTCTTTGTATCGTCGGTTTAATTTTCTGGTCTTTTAGACCGTCTCTCGCCCGTTCTTTGGGCGGCCATTTAGTGTTTTAGACCGTCAGCTTGAGGGCTGAAATGACTGACTTGGTCAGTTTCTTTTTAAACCGTCAGCTTTGAGAGCTGATGGTTTGGGTGTTTGGCCAATCTTTTAGACCGTCAGCCTGAGAGCTGAGATGATTGACTTGGTCGTCAGCTTGAGAGCTGAGTTAGACTGGCCAGTCAGCTTGAGAGCTGGAATGACTGATTTGGTCATTCTTTTTGGACCGTCAGCTTGAGAGCTGAGATGGTTGGGGGTTTGGCCCATCTTTTAAACCGTCAGCTTGAGAGCTGATTGTTGGGGACTTGGTCATTTTTGGACCGTCAGCTTGAGAGCTGAGATGGTTGGGGGTTTGGCCCATCTTTTAAACCGTCAGCTTGAGAGCTGATTGTTGGGGACTTGGTCATTTTTGGACCGTCAGCTTGAGAGCTGAGATGGTTGGGGGTTTGACCCATCTTTTAATCCGTCAGCTTGAGAGCTGATGGTTGGGGACTTGGTCACTTTTGGACCGTCAGTTTTTTTATCCCATCCACTGTGGATGGACCGTCAGTTTTCGGATCTCGTCCACTTCGTGGATGGTCAATTTGTCGATCTTTAATATCCCCTTATTTGCAAGTAGAAACATCAGTAGTTCTAAGTAAATTCCTCTTATTACCATGCATCTATATAAAAAGTAATTCGAAAACAAAATCTACCCATTTTGGGCTTATTGTAGCAAATACTTAAGTAGGAAAAGAAAAACTGCCCTCTGGGCTTATTGTAGCAAATATTTGAGAATGTAGTCCGTAGGTCCTGGCGTCACTCCAAAAAGCAATTTTTGTTTTATGTGAGCGTCGCCCCTACTGGTAGTATTTCTGTAGGTGTTCAGCATTCCATGGGTGTGGTAGCTTCCGTCCGTCCAAGGTCTCTAGATGGTAGGTTCCCTTCCTCTGCCATGCCGTGACTCGGTAAGGTCCTTCCCAATTAGGGCCGAGCTTCCCTTGAGTGGGGTCCCTTGCTGCGCCCATCACCTTTCTTAGAACGAGGTCCCCTACCTGGAAGTCTCTGTATCTGACCCGGGAGTTGTAATGTTTGGCCATGCGATCCTAGTACCGTGCAAGCCTTTGCTCTGCTGCCATCCTAACTTCGTCCACCAAGTCAAGTTGCAAACGTATGGCCTCGTCATTCCTTTTTTCGTCGTGGTTGTGCACCCTGTAGCTTGTAAGGCCGACTTCAGCTGGGATGACTGCTTCGTTTCCGTACGTTAGTCGGAATGGTGTCTCTCCTGTTGGTGTCCTTGCTGTTGTCCTGTAGGCCCATAGTATGCTCGGCAGCTCTTCCGCCCATATGCCCTTTGCCCCCTCAAGCCGGGTCTTGAGGATTTTTAGCAAGGACCGGTTTGTAACTTCGACCTGCCCGTTGGCTTGGGGGTGGGCGGGAGAGGAGTAGTGGTTCCGTATCCCCAACTGTGAGCAGAAGTCCCTGAAGGAGTCGTTGTCGAATTGCTTCCCGTTGTCCGAGACTAAGATTCTTGGAATGCCAAACCTGCATATGATGCATCGCCAGACGAAGCTCCGTACGTTTTTTTCTGTGATGGTGGCCAATGCTTCAGCTTCTACCCACTTTGTGAAGTAGTCAATACCGACAACTAGGAACTTCAGTTGTCGTATTGCCGTGGGGAATGGTCCCATGATGTCCAACCCCCATTGAGCGAACGGCCATGGTGCCGTCATTGGGGTTAATTCTTCGGGTGGCTGCCTGATGATGTTGCTAAACCTTTGGCATTTGTCGCAAGCCTTCACATAAGCCTCGGCATCCTTTTGCATTGTCGGCCAAAAGTACCCAGCTCGTACTAACTTGTGTACTAGCGACCTTGAACCTGAGTGGTTTCCACAAATTCCTTCGTGTACTTCTCTTATGACGTAATCCGCTTCTTCGGGACCTAAGCATCGTAGGTAGGGGCGGGAGAAACCCCTTTTGTATAAGACGTCTCTGATCAGGACGAACCTTGCCGCTTGAACCTTCAGTTTCCTTGCTGCCCCCTTATCACTCGGTAGTATACCGTTTTTTAGGAAGGAGGTTAACGGCGTGGTCCAATCGTGCTGGGGATCGAGCTCCTGTATGTCGACCGCACTGATGAGTGGAGAGAGCTGCGTGAAGGAGAGTGTACTACTAATGGCGACCATGTGTTCGGCGGAGGCGGCTTTGGCCAAGCGGTCGGCTTGCTCGTTTTCATTCCGGGGGATCTGCGTAATTCTAACTTCCAGCTCGTTCATTCTCCTCCTTGCTTGCTCTAGATACTTCTTCATTCTTTCGCCTTTGCATTCGTATTCCCCGCTTATCTGGTTAACTATGACTTGGGAGTCATAGTAAATGATTACTTTCTCGGCTCCTGCTGCTTTCGCAAGGTCGAGCCCAGCTATCAGAGCTTCATACTCTGCCTCGTTGTTGGTAGTGGGGAATGCGAGGCGGACCATGCACTCTACCATGTCTCCTTCGGGTGACTGTAGTACGATGCCAGCTCCGCCGGCCTGTCTGTTGGAGGATCCGTCCACATGCATGCTCCACTGCGGGGATTCCTTTGCCCCCTTATCTTCGCAGTTTGTGAATTCTGCTATGAAATCTGCCACAGCCTGTCCCTTGATAGCAGTGCGCGGGCGATATTGGATGTCGAACTCGCTCAGTTCTACTGCCCATAGTGTCAGGCGTCCGGCAGCGTCCGGGCTACCCATTGCTCGTCGTAACGGCCTGTCGGTTAAGACAATAATTGTGTGAGCTTGAAAGTACGGCTTCAGTTTTCGCGCCGCTGTAACTAGCGCGAAAGCAAGCTTCTCCATGGGTGGATATCTTTCTTCAGCCCCGTGCAACGCCCGGCTAATGTAGTACACGGGCTTTTGTATTTTCCCTTCTTCTCTGATCAAGGCGGCGCTGACTGCGGCCGAAGAGACAGCAAGATATAGGAATAGTTCTTCTCCTGGTTTTGAGGGACTCAACAATGGTGGGGAAGAAAGGTAAGCTTTTAATTCTTCAAACGCTCGCTGGCATTCGTCAGTCCACTCGAAAGACCTTTTTAACGTGCGGAAGAATGGTAAGCACTTGTCTGTTGCTCTGGAGACGAACCTGTTCAGCGCCGCTATCTTGCCGTTGAGGCTTTGCACCTCTTTTACATTTTTAGGTGGTGCCATTTCCATTATAGCCTGGATCTTGTCCGGGTTGGCCTCGATGCCTCTCTGGGATACCATAAATCCTAAGAATTTTCCTGCCGTTACCCTAAAGGCACATTTTTCCGGATTAAGCTTCATATTGTAGGAGCGAAGGGTGTCGAATGTTTCCCTGAGGTCTTCTAAATGATCTTCTTCCCTCCGACTTTTGACCAACATGTCGTCGACATATACCTGGACATTCCTCCCGATCTGCTGTGCGAACATCTTGTTCATAAGCCTTTGGTAAGTTGCTCCTGCGTTTTTTAAACCAAACGGCATTACCTTGTAGCAGAACAGGCCTTGGCTAGTTACAAAGGACGTTTTTTCTTGATCTTCATCGTGCATTTTAATTTGGTTGTAGCCGGAGAAAGCGTCCATGAAGCTTAACAGCTGATGTTGAGCCGTGGAATCTACTAGAGTGTCGACTCTCGGGAGGGGGTAGCTGTCCTTTGGGCATGCTTTGTTTAGATCGGTGAAGTCTACACACATTCTCCATTTCCCGGAGGCTTTCTTGACCATCACTACGTTTGCTAGCCAATCGGGGTAGTAGACTTCTCTAATAAAATTTGCCTCTTGCAGCTTGCGGACTTCTTCGGCTATTGCTTGATCTCGTTCTGGGGCGAAGACCCGCTTTTTCTGCCGGATGGGCGGAAAGGATGGTGATACATTCAACCTATGTGCCATGATGGAAGGATCTATTCCGGGCATATCCTCGTGACTCCAGGCGAATACGTCCCGATTCTCCTTGAGAAATGCTGCAAGCGTTCGCCGAGTGGCGGGACTTGCGAGGGTCCCAATCCTTGTTGTCTGGTCAGGTACGGAGTCATTCAAAGGTATCTTCTCAAGCCTTTCGGCTGGCTCCGTTGCACTCCGGTGCTCCTCTATGTTCATGGTATGGAGGGGGTCATCCATTTCCATCATGGCCACGTAGCATTCGCGGGCGGCGATCTGATTTCCACGTAGCTCTCCAACCCCGTGTTCTGTTGGGAACTTAATCATCAAGTGATATGTTGAAGTTGCCGCTCTCCATGCATTGAGGGTGGGTCGCCCGAGGATAGCGTTATAGGCGGACGAATGGTCAACTACGAGGAATGTTACATCTCTTGTGATCTGCTGGGGGTAGTCGCCTGCTGTCACAGCCAATGTGACTGCGCCTAACGGAAACACCTTTGCACCCCCAAAGCCGACAAGTGGGGCGTTCGTCGGGACTAGTTGTTCCTTGCTAATTTTCATCTGTTGATACGCTGGGTAGTACAAGATGTCTGCCGAGCTGCCATTGTCTACCAACACCCGATGCAAGTTGTAGTCCCCTACCCGTAGGCTGATAACAAGCGCGTCGTCGTGCGGGTGGTGAAGGCATCGCGCGTCTTCTTCCGAGAAACCGATAACGGGGCTTTCCCTACGGGCTACATTTTGCTCTGGACCCGTCAACTGGACGTTTTGGATCATCCGGAGGTATGTCTTTCGAGCCTTTTTTGAAGGTCTGGCAGCGATCCCTCCTACAATCATCCGTATGTCACCAATGGGAGGTCTTGGACGGTCATTGTCCCGTCGGGGAGGGTGTTCTGGGAGTGCTGGATCCGCTCTTTCCTTGCTTACGAACTTCTGCAATTTCCCTTGCCTTATAAGGGCCTCGATTTGCTGTTTCAGATCGTAACAATCGGCGGTGTCATGGCCGTGGTCTCGATGAAAGCGGCAGTACTTGTCTTTGGAGCGCCTGTTAGGATCCCCCTTTAGTTTTCCAGGGAAGGTCAGCGCCCCCTCGTCCTTAATCTGCATTAGGACTTGATCTATTGGGGCGGTAAGCGGGGTGAAGCTTGTGAATCTTCCCCCCGGAGGCTTGGAACGCTTTTCGTCTCTTCGGTCTCCTGTTCTGGGCCTCTTTCTTCCTTGGTCTGGTCGCGCATCCTCCTGCCTTTCCCTTTTTCTTGGCTTCTCTTCTCTGGCCTGCAACGCGTCCTCAGCATTCATATACTTAGTAGCCCTGTAGAGCACTTCCGACATGGTCTTTGGGTCGTTCTTGTATAGAGAGAACAAAAACTTGCCCTTCCGCAGCCCATTGGTGAAGGCTGCTACAAGTATTTTGTCGTCGGCTTCGTCAACCGATAGCGCTTCCTTATTAAAGCGCATTATGTAGGATCGTAACGTCTCGTCCTCCCTTTGCTTGATACTCATTAAGCATGCCGTGGACTTCTTATACCTGTGTCCGCCAATGAAGTGTGTAGTGAATTGGGCGCTTAGCTCCTTAAAGGTACTGATAGAGTTGGGCGTCAGTCGACTGAACCATATCCTTGCGGGGCCTTTGAGTGTTGTGGGGAAGGCCCTGCACATAATCTCATCTGCCACCCCCTGAAGATGCATCAGGGTTTTGAAAGTCTCCAGGTGATCCAAAGGATCCTTCACCCCGTCATAGCTTTCTATATTCGGCATGCGAAACTTGTGGGGCAGGGGAAAAGAGTTCACGGCCATAGTGAAGGGTGAATCGGTACGGTTGACTAGATCGTCAAGATCGCTAGAGACTCTCCCCTTGAGGGCGTTCATCATGACCTCCATCTGTTCCCTCATTGCTTGCATCTCGGCGGCAATATGTGGTGGAGTCGCATCCACGAGGGATGGCATGCTCACATGCTGCCTTTCCGGCCTGCTTGGGGCGTGGCTGCCCTCGGGTCTCTCCTGATTCCTGTTTGGAGCGCTAGTCCCTTCCTGATCTTCTGGCTGGCCATTTGGTGGTGTGTCCTTCTGGCGCAGTTGTTCTTCCAAGTCGAGGTTCCGTTTGGTGAGACGCTCCACGGCGGCACCGAGAGTCTGAACTTGCCTCTCAAGGGCAGTCGTGGGCGGTTCCTCTCCTTGTACGTCATTAGTAGTTGCCATTGAGCGAGTGAGTACCATGCAACCCTTTTAGTCCGGGAAACGAGTGTGGCTTAGTCACTTAAAAGCGTTTCCCACAGACGGCGCCAACTGATGATGCCGAAAATCTCACCAGTGAGTTGCACGACGCGTGTACGCTCAAAAACAACACCTGCACAATAAAAATGAAAAGGACCTCGCAGAGAGCACCGGTGTGGTGCCGGCCAAATACCCTCCGAAGGTCAAGTTAGAACTTCTTTCAACTCTAGAGTGCTAGAGAGGGGTTAATTATGCGTACCTCGACCTATGAGGGTATTGGGGCTTTTATAGTAGTAAAGGGTGGACCTTTCTTTCTTGGAGTAGAAGTCTTTTCCTTATAGGAATCCTTATGCGCGTAGATTGCGGAATCCTTTCCTTATAGGACTCTGATTCTGGGCGTGGAATACAAGCAATCTCCCTAAAACCCATGCGTGGAGACCAAGTCATGGTCTGCGTTGAGTCGTCAGCTTCTAAGCCGTCAGCCTGCACTTCCCTTCAGCTTAGTGTCAGCTTCACACTTCGTTCAGCCCGTCGGTTTTGTCTTGGTTTTAGTCAGCACGCATTTTATTGTTTAGTTTACGTCACAACTTGACCCGTCAGCCAGAGCAGAAGCTGACGGGTTAAGCTCATGGTGCCAGTCATAATTCTTCCATATCAAAGTATTTTTTCCAATCACAGCATCCACAAAATTTCCTTTAGGGAAGTATTTAGCCTTATAAACCCGTGAGAATAGAGAGGAGGGATTAGTTTGAAGTCTCCAACCCTGTGTGGCTAATAAAGCAAGATTGAACGACTTCAAATCTCTAAAACCCAACCCTCCCTTTTCTTTTGGTAGGCACATTCTATCCCAGCTCATCCAAGCCACTTTCTTTTCGCTTTTTTTTTTTTGATAAAAAGAATGGTTGAAGTTGAGTAATGAATTGGATGGGAAAATGTTTGGTCTTTAAAATTAGTAGGTTGAAATAAAATTGAGTTAATCCCTTTGTATGTAATCGTGTGATATGATATTTCATATTAAATAGGTTTCTTTTTTTGAGAAAAAAAATAGAAGAGATAATTAATTAATTAATGAAAAGTTATTTAATTATTAAATAACACCTATCTATTCACTTACAAGTTTTTCAATTAACATTGTTTTCTAAAAAAAAAAAAACAAGTTTTTCAACTAACAAGATAAATAAGTAAAAATTATTAAAATTATTAAAAAAAAAAAAAAAAAACTACCACTTGAATTCCACTTTCCATGTTTTACTCCTAAAAAAGTGCTTTTAATATGCTAACAACGTTTTCCACTTTTTCAATTATCAATTTAATTTTTTCCCTTTTACAATAGATTATATTTAAATTGTCACCTCCCATGTTTTACTCCTAAAAAATTGCTTTTAATTTATTCAGTTTTTTTTTTTTTTTTTTTTCCTTTTACAATTGATTACATTTAATTTTCACTTCCCATATTTTACTCCTAAAAAACTGCTTCACGTTTCCCACTTTTTCAATTACTAAATTCAATTTTGTTTTTCATTTTATCAAAAAAAAAAAAATGCTCTTCCTTTTTCTTCTTCTTCTACTTTCAAATTTGGTTTCTAAATCCTATATATATATATATATATATAAAGATTTGGTTCCTAAACAATTTAAACAGACATTGTCAGAGGCTCCAACAGCTTTTTAGATTCTATCTTTTGCAAGTTCCTCTTTCTTTTATTTTATTTTTTATTTATCATGGCTGCCAAGTATATATAATTGAGGATTACATACCCATGGATGAATATAAGTTTGGATAAATGAATCATTTAAAAACAAAGTATTCTTTTTTTGTACATTACTAAAATTTAAAAAAAAAAAAAAAAAAGTTTAGATATGCCCACAAATATGGGACTGAATTGAGTATTGATAATAAAAAGGAATAAATATGGGACTGAAAGATCTATTGCTTAATGTGTACGCAGGTGCAATGAACGTTATAAATTGATTACTACATTAACAAAATTGTCAAAAACGAAATATAATTATAGAATACTAGCCTCTGAGCACGCGCGTGAGCACTTGTTTAGAGGCTTTTATATTTTGTTGGATAAAAGTTAATAATTTGCATCAATTATAATTTGGGATTACTACATTTTCCAATCACAAAAAAAAAAAAAAAAAAAAAAAAAAAAAAAAAAAAAAAAAACCTAGGGGTGTGATGAGTATTACGCGTTTGAGGTGAAAAAAAATTTTCATCACACCCCTAGGTTGTTTTTCCCCCATGATTGGAAAATATAGTAATCACAAATTATAATGGATACAAATTATTAACCTTTACCCAATAAAATTTATTTAATTATTAAATAATAATAATAATATGTAAATATATTTTAATACCACAAACTAATTGAGTATAATTTAATAATTAATAAGAATTAATATAATACTTCAAATTAATAAAATATAATTTAACACTACAAATTAATAATGTGGGGGAAAAAGGGCCCGGCCCAACGTAATGGGTCGAAGGCCCATAGGAGGGCTATTTTGCGTCCGAGAAAAGGAAGATGAAGAAGGTAGGGCCCGACTGAAAGTGGGACCCTCAAGATGAAGAATTATCACAGTCTGAAGAGGGCATCTCCTGTCCGAAGAGGTTGTAATCCTCTGACGCGATATCATAGATCAATTGAATGTGAGAAAGGCCAGAATGACCTTCCGAGGACTCCACCTGATCGAGATAAGTTCTGAGCATGCCATGGAATGATAAGGATGGAGAAATATCTAATGGGAAAGCTGCTGCCACCGTATTTAATGCACTGCAACAGCTTTTCTGGTTGCATTTATGTGGAAAAGAACCCTGAATAGTGCATCCTAACCTACCGCCACTCACACAGAGCTAAAAGAAGATGCCTGACGTGACATGTACTACAACAAACTCATGGATGAGGAGCACGTGGACGATGGAGATGAGGACAAGAGTGACTATATAAAGAAAGGAAGCTCCTAACAGAAAGGGGAGGAGGAAAAAACTGGATTGTAACCCTAAAATTGTTATTTATCAGAAAAACGAATAGTGTAGCTCTTCGGATTATCAAAATTTACGTGTGAGTTAATGTTAGCTTGTGTTTGAAAGCTGTGATCTGTTGTTATCAACCCCATACTTAATCTAGCTCTTTCACCCATACTCTACAAATTAATTGTCATTGGGCTTGGGCCACAAAAACCAACCCTACAATTGGCGCCGTTTGTGGGAAGAGCTTGTGTGTAAGGGAAAATAGCAGCAGTTGATCATGGCTGAACAGGGGCAACAACCGGCGGAATCTGGGGCATTCCAGCATATTGACCCTTTTCTCAACTTGGAGCGGAGGCAAGACCGTGAAGGCAGTGTGCATACTACACACACTGAACGAACTCAGCCTCATGGCGGAAGTCACGTTTCTCGTGCAGAGAACGACAGCATGCAAATAGAGATTGAAAGGTTGAAGAGGGAGCTGCGCCATGAGAAAAGAAAACGTGCTGCCTCGCGTCATGATGACGACTCGGATGACGGACAGGACATCACCTATGAGCAGCGGTCTCGAACTCCAATCAGCGAAACTTTTTCATATGAGGATGAGCACCCTCGTAAGAAGCAACCTCGAGGACCATCGCATGGAGTTGTGGGCGATGATGCCATGAGTAAGGCCTTGAATCAGATCTCCAGGTCACCTTTCACGCGTAGAATCGAAGGAGCGGAGCTTCCTCGGCGTTTCAACCAGCCAACTTTTACTATTTATAACAGTAAAACCGACCCTGTGGAGCATGTCAGCCATTTTAACCAAAGAATGGCTGTCTATTCCAGGGATGAAGCTCTGATGTGCAAGGTATTCCCCTCTAGTCTTGGTCCCGTGGCCATGAGGTGGTTTGATAACCTGAAGGCCGACTCCATCGATTCTTATCAAGAGCTCACTCAAGCTTTTGGTTCACATTTTGTCACATGCCGAAGGGTGGCCAGGCCCTTGTCTTCTCTGCTATCCTTAAGCATGCGTGAGGGCGAGTCACTTAAGGCGTACTCGAATAGATATTGGGAGATGTTTAATGATATGGAAGGCAACTTTGACGCGATGGCCTTGGAGACGTTCAAGCTAGGCCTCCCCACTGATCTTGGTTTAAGAACATCCTTGTCCGGCAAGCCTGTTACTAGCATGCGCCAGCTTATGGACCGTATTAAGAAGTACAAAAGGGCTGAAGAGGATCAGCAGCAAGGGAAGGGTAAGGATAAAGTTACCCCCCAGGACAGGAAGGACTTTAGGTCGGATCGTTATAACAACAATAAGCCGAGGAGAGATTTTGCTGGACACTCAGGTTCAGCAAACGCTCAAGCAGTTAATACAGTGTTCAAAAAGCCCGTTCATCAAGTCCTGGAAAAGATAAAAAACGAGCCATTCTTTAGATGGCCGAGTAAAATGGTGGGGAATTCGGAAAGACGCAATCATAATATCTATTGTCAGTATCACCAGGATCATGGGCATGCGACTGAAGATTGCAGAAGCTTATGGGATCATTTGGACCAACTGGTCCGTGAAGGCAAGTTAAGGTATCTTTTGCACCACTCCAGCGGCCGAGGAGGTCAGCCGAATTCTGAGTCCGAAAAGAGGGATTCTACAAAGCCCCCATTAGATATTATCAATGTCATCTTTGCAGCGCCAGGGAGAACAGGATCCCGGCCCACAAAGGTTATGTCAGTGGCTCGGTTGCCAGTAGGAGATGCTGACCGGAATCCGAGGAGCCCTAGACAAGCTGAACCGCCCGTTTTAGGCTTTTCAGACGAAGATAAAGCTGGGACCATTCAACCTCACGATGACGCCTTGGTAGTCACCCTCAGGATCAGGGGGTATGATGTGAAGAGGGTAATAATGGACCAGGGCAGCGCGGTGGAAATCATGTACCCTGACCTCTTCAAGGGGCTGAATCTCACGCTGGGTGACTTAACTCCATACTGTTCCCCTCTGGTCAGCTTCGAGGGAAGGATGGTTAATCCGAAAGGACAGATACGGCTGCCTATTCAAACCGGCTCAGAAATAGTTGAGGTGGACTTCATCGTGGTAGATGTCTATTCCCCTTATACGGCGATTGTAGCCAGACCTTGGTTACATACACTAGGGGCCGTTTCCTCCACTCTGCATCAGAAAGTCAAATATCCTTCCGAAGGGCGCGTTTGTGAGATCCGCGGAGATCAATCCTCGGCTAGGCAATGTCTGGTGGCTGCCATACGACACGAGCCCGAGGGTGAATCCTCGGCTAGGACAGAGGAAGACCTATAGCAGTTAAAGGGACAGTTGTCACCCGTCGAGGGACAGGATGAAGGTGTAAAATGCGAGGACTTAATACAGGTTTTGGTTGGGACCAACCCTGAAAGATACTTTCAAGTCGGATCTCAGATACCTCAGTCAGAGAAAGAAGAACTAGTTGAGTTCCTTAAAAGAAATATTGATGTATTCGCATGGAGCACTTATGAAGCCCCAGAAGTGGACCCGGAGTTCATTGGTTAAGTTGCATGTCTGATTGCATTCATATCTGTGTTTTTCTCTTCTCAAAAAACTGTTTTTAAAAGCAAGCTCGACACCTCCTCGATACCTAGCTATCTGTCAAGCTTCTCAAGCTTTTTCTTATCACAATCCCGACACCTCCTCGACACCTGGTAGATCAATTGAGAAATCTCCTGCCTCCTCGATATCTTCTCGACACCTTATCGATCGATCGAGATCATGTCCTCAATCTGGTGTTTTATCCCTCAATACCTCCTCGACACCTTCAACTGTCAACGTTCTTTTTTTTCGACACCTCCCTCGATAGCTGTCTCGACACCTCTCGATACCTTCATCTATTGAGATTTACTGAACTTCTATATATTTGTTCAGTGCAATCCGATTCTCACTTTTCTCAATCTTTCTCTCGATAGTTTCTCTCTTTTCTCTCCCAAACACTCTTTTCTCACTCAAAACCTTCAATCTACGTGATTTTCGGCTCTTCCTTGCTCCAAATCACTTGGTATGCTCTCTTATCTATTCATTCTTCATGCATTTCATGATTTAAAACCTAGGTTTTGGGGTTTTTGAAAATTTTTGGGCTTTTTCAAAATTGATGAGTGTTAATTGTAATTTTGGGATGGGTTTTCATTTACATGTGTTTAAAATCTCATGCATTGCATCACATTAGCATTATAACAGTATTTTCATGCATTTAGATGTGTGTAATATGCTTGTATGCTGGTAGGATTGGATTGGGCTGAGCCCATGATGGTTTTTACTTTGCATATCACATGCTTATGCATTTTCATGCATACGTACTCTCTTTTCAATATATTTTGATATATTTGAAATGTTTTGTGACTTTTCTGATTGTCTCCTTCTCTCTCTCTCTCTTTGTTTACGTTAGTCATGTCTATGGCACCTAAATGTAAGTCGGCTCCATCTCGAAACCCTCTTCATTCTGGGGCATCATCTTCTTCTGATCCTACTCCTTCTAACATTCGGTTCCATGATGAGGATGCCCGTAAGGCATACTCAGAGAACTTTTCTCGATGAGGTGTTCATTCAGAACGCCGAGTCATTTTGGCGAACTTCGCCGACACTAACCTTCCCGATATTATTCACAGTCGGGGATAGGAGTCATTGTGTAACGTCTCGGTCACTTATCCTCTTGTGCCTATTCAAGAGTTTTACTCCAACATGCACAGGATTGATTCTTCAATACCTCTCTTTCACACTCGCGTTCAAGGTAAGCGCTTTGCTGTCACACCGCAACTTGTTGCGGATGTGCTTCAAGTTCCGAGGGTAGAACATCCTGACTACCCCGGTTATGAGCGTCTGAGGACTGTGTCTAAAGACAAGATGATGTTTGCTTTCTGTGAGCACCCATCTGTTTAGGGTGAGCGTCAGTTTACACCATGTCGGCCTTTTGCTAAAGGTCCTAGATTCATGAACATGGTGATGACTTTTGTTTTGCACCCACTCTCTCACTATAACTCTATCACAGAACCTCGTGCTCGATTTTTTCTTTCTTCGTTAGAGCACCTTACTATGGATTTTTCTTCACACTTTATTCTTTCCATCATAGATGTGTTTAGGGATATAGCTACTTGTGATAAGCTTATTTTCCCTTTAGCTATCACGTGGATTCTACGCCATTTTTCTACTCATTTTCCCTCTTCTGATCACTTTTCCTGTCATATGTGCCATAGACGCCGCTACCGTAAAACGTAGTGCGACTCAATTTATGTCGCGACAGGAGTCAGCAGCTCCTCCCTCCGGTTCAACTACATCTCATTTGGCACCCTCTCGGTCTGCTCCATCTACATCTGCTCCCTCCTCTTCCATGGGCGATGTATCTCTTGGAGACATCATGGCGTAGTTGCAGTGCATGGATGCTCGCCTTAATACACTCTCTACAGAGTTGTATTAGGTGAACGTTCGTGTCGGTCGTATTGCACGATGGCAGGCGGCTATGGGTGGCTATGCTTCTAAGGCTACTCCTTCACCACCTCCTCCAGTGGCTTCTGATTCTGATGCTGAGGATTGTTAGGACATATATGTTTTAACTTGCTTAAGAACATATGTCACTTAGTTATGTAAATTGGCTAATCCTTTGACAAAACGCACTCTGCTTGTAATTGGGTAGTTCTAGGTGTTTTTAATACTTCAAGAAACAATGTTTCAAGGTCAAATGTTGAAGTCATCAAGTCTGTCCAAGAGAAAGCAAGTTGAAGTCCAGAATTTTTAAAGCTCGACACCTCTCGATAGCTACCTCGACACCTGCTATCTGTCGAGAATTAAAAAGTCAGAATTCCAATCTGATTTTCTTGGGATCCGTGAATATGTTTTTGGGCTTTCTTTTCTTCTAACCCTAAACATATAAAATGATTATTTTAAGAGCCGTTTGGAAGACACAAGTTGTATTATCATTGAGCAATCTTTGTTTATGCAAATTGTGCTCAACAGACAAGGTTCTTGACCTAGTTCATCTTCCATCAAGAAGTTGCTGTGTATTTGCACCATAGGGTTTTGTGACCAAGCATCTTCCTGCTATTCATCACGTGGATGAACTGAAGAACTTTGCAGCCAACCATTCTTCCTCAAGTTGGTGTTCTGAAGTCGCGTACTTGGATCCGCGCATTGGTTAGTCACGTACTTGGGAGCCGTGCATCAAAGGTGGAGACTGTCACTACAGATCAAGTCCAATTGGGTATTGGGGTAAGGGTTCAACTGTAGGTTGGTAAGGTACTTGGGATTCCTTTCTTGTAACCGCTTGATTTGATAATAGTGGAGTTTCGGGAGTGGTGACCTGAAAATCACCCGGTGGGGTTTTTGCCATTAGGGTTTTCCCCATTCGTAAACAAATCACCGTGTCATTTATTTTTTCCGCTGCATAATTAGTATTTGGTGATTTGTTTGTGCTTCCACGTATTTGCATGTTAAATTGATTAATTAATAACTTGGCTAATTAATTAATTAGTTAGGGTTAATCACAAGGGGTCATTCAGATTGTGACCTAACAAGGATGATGATGATGATGATGATTATGGTGATGACGATGATGCTTCAGATGATGATGATGGAGATGCTAGCTCTACTAATGAGATGTCTACTTGACACTCTACCTTTTGTCACTCGTGACAAAAATGGGGAGTAATTTTGGATATAAGAGTAGTCATCTTAGGGGGAGAGTTAGTATAGGACATTTTGTTAGGGGAAGTGTTGATACTTGAGGGATGTAGTGAGGATACGATGTATCTTTTATTTTCTTTCTATTATAGATACATTGTTCTTGTACTTTGGGTCTTATGATCATTTTTTTACATACATTGTACTTATCTTCTTTATATGTTAATGTATGTTTCTTTCACCTACCTTACATGTGTTGTTTCTTTTCTCTCTTTATACACATGCTTCTTATACTTGTATGCAATATATTATTTCTATTTCACACAAAGATGCCTTAATGAGTTTTGTTTAAAGTGTTTCAGAAATACAGGTTGTCAAAATCTACTTGCCATAAACTCTCTTCTTGCAAAGTTTTTCAAGAGTTTGTATTAGGATAGATTTTATTGTACTCAACAAGTGAATATGAGTTGAGTAATTTATGACTTCTCTCATATCTCATTTATTTGTTGTGGTTTTGTCACGGATTGCCAAAGGGGGAGATTGTTAAGACATACGTGGTTCACTTGTTAAGAACATATGTCATTCTTTTATGTAATTGGCTAATCCTTTAACAAAACGCACTATACTTGTATTTGGGTAGATCTAGAATGTGTTGAAATACTTCAAGAAACCATGTTTCAAGATCAAGTGTTGAAACTTTCAAGTCTATTCAAGAAAACAAGTTGAAAGTGCAAAGTTACTAAAGCTTGACAGCTAGCATGTGTCGAGATTTAAGGAAGTTGTTTTACCTGTGGCTTGACAGCTATCTCGATAGATGCTCGATAGCTTCTATCTGTCGAGATTTATAAAATCAGAATTTCTGATCTAATTTCTTGGGATCCGTGGATGTGTCTTTAGGCCTTCTTTTTTCTTAACCCTAGACATATAAAAGGATTGTTTTAAGGGCCGTCAAAGATACACAAGTTGCACAAGCATTGAGCAAACTCTGTTCAAGCAAATTGTGACCGGAGACAAAGTTTTGACCTAGTTCATCACTATTGAAGAAGTTGTTGTGTATTTGCACCAATGGGTTTTGTGACCAAGCATCTTCTTGATCGTCATCGTTGGGATGAATTGAAGAACTTTGTAGCCAACAAACTTTCTCTAGTTTGTGATTGAAGTCGCGTGCTGGGATCCACGCATTGGTTAGTCACGTACTTGGGAGCTGTGCATCAAAAGGGGAAATTGTCTCTACAGAACAAGTCCAATTGGATATTGGGGTAAGGGTTCAACTGTAGGTTGGTAAGGTACCTGGGATTCCTTTACTTGTAATCGCTTGTTGTGATAATAGTGGAGTTTCGGGAGTGGTGACCTGAAAATCACCCGGTGTAGTTTTTGCCATCAGGTTTCTCCCATTCATAAACAAATCACCGTGTTATTTATTTTTCGCTGCATAATTAGTTTATTGGTGATTTGTTTGTGCTATCACGCGTTTGTATGTTAAATTGATTAATTAATAACTTGGCTAATTAATTAATTAATTTAATCACAAGGGGTCAATACATTTTTGGCCTATCAAAAACAATGACTTTTCAATCTACTATCTCTATGTCTATACTATCACTTACATTGTTTTCAATCAATTTCCATTAATGCGAGGGATTGTGAAAAAATTGGGTTTTGCAATTATTTGTGCAGCCATCTTTGAGCTAAAATAAAAGTGAGGCTCACACATCTTTTGAGGGTAGTTAGAGTTGGGTCATGTTCTCTTTCATGAGGAGAATAATATCATGAAATCACCTATTCTCAACTGTTAAGGAATAAATGTGAAACTGACTCATAAAGTGTCTGCCTAAACATTGGTAGAAAGTGAGATTACTTGAATTTCACATAAGAAATGAAAGACACATTTTTTGGGCTTATATACAAGTATAATGGTTTTGTTGATATTTTTCTAATCAATTACACTTTAGTGGAAGGGAGAGGACCTACATAAGTGGGTGTCAGCTTGTAAATTTTTTTTTTAAAATTTTTTAATTTTAGTATATTGTGTGTACTTTTTTTTTCTAGAACAGTATGTTTATTCACTTTGACCCTATTCTGAACTAGTGCTCGTATGTGTATAAAGATGAGTTTGCTCATTCAATCTAGTCAACTTTTCCGTTCTCATTTTCCTGTATAAGAGTCATCTAGAGAGAGGAAACACCTTTTTGTACATAGATTGCTATGATGCTTCTGTATGTAATAGATTATTTAACCCTAGGAGATAGATTTCCAAGAGTCAAAAAACACCATTAATGTAAGAGACAAAATATGTCTTAAAAACATAGAATTAAACACTAGTCTTAATTAGATTTGAGTTTCTCATTGTGTCTTCCTCCGGTCTATAAGTTTTATTTATTCGCATATAAACATATTTTACTGTTCTTGACAAATAATAAATATTTCATGCATTATACCCAACATATTCAACCCTCTATTTGATAACACAATAATATAAACTAGTTGACTCTTAAGCACATAAAAAATAAAAATAAAAATAAATAAATAAATAATTGTAAAAAAAAAATTTTATATTGACTTGCCATATTTACACTATGATCTATTGGAAGGAATTTAAAATATTTTCTCTATATCTTTTTTTTTTTCTTTTTTTTTTCTGTTTTTTTTTTTTTTCTTTTTTCTTATGTGTGTGCTAGTTTAAAAGTATTAGTTACAAAATATACTACACCCCTGGTAGCTTGAGGATGTGGGTTGTTTCTTTTATTTATTTATTTTTTTAACGATAATTCAATAATTATAATGAAGATGAAAGATTTAAACTCCAGATATTATAGACACATTAGGAGGTGCTAATTGTTGAGCTACAAGGCTCTTATTGGGTAGTGGATTGATTTCTTGATTGTTGTGATTGATGGTGTTAATGATAGATCCAATCATAACTTGTCACCCAAAAATATGGTAGAAAATTAGCGAAAAAAATTTCTTTAACGTTTTTTTTTTTTAAATTTAACTATAGCTTCTAGATATATACTTTTTTTTAAGGACAAAGTTTAACTATAAAATTAGTTGTAATATAAGGTTACAATTTTACTCAATATCTTTTTATTGGATGTGACTTTTGAAATCTACCATTGGATTACATCTTCTTCTTATATCCTCCATATTTGCAAAATTTCTAGAAAATTAAAGATCAATAGCCATGTTATCAATAAGTTGTTTAAATTATAAGTTTTTGTAGTTTAAAATTATGTGTAAAATATAATCTTATAGATCATAAAATAAATAATATTCAATTAACACAAAATGTGACATGTGTATTAAGAGTGTAAAGAACATGCAATCCAACAATTAGATTTTTGAAATATGTAATAATATAAATGATATTGAGACTATGATGGTGTTAAGGAAAAAAAGTCTGATCTGAGCATGTAACTATAGCATTTTTGAATTTGAATGCAAATACTGCATCTGGGGAATGTAGAAGTTAGAAAGAGTTTACCATATTTAATAGAAAATGTTAAGATATGCTACTACTTTCAAATCAAGAAAACCACTGTTTATTTCTTTATATAAAAGAAGCGCCAAATATGAAGTATATTCTAGTACGAAAATGCATTTTTAATAAGATTTTAAAGACATCTTCATGTCAGGAACAAGCTCACATATAATTATGACCATAGTCTGTCCAAAACGTTAATAGCATCCGCATGGTATTAACTGTATACTGATTGGGATCATAGAGAAAGTTGATGAGTTCATCTTTTTTTTAATTTGTAATTACTGATTAATTCAATTTTGTGGATTTGCATTTATGTGGGGCCATACTTGCTTTTGTAATTTTTTGATAAGTGACAAGAAATTCAAAATTTCATCTACATGCACGGACCCTCACCTCAGTGCTTGTCTTCTCTGCTCTTCGCTCTCCATTCAGAACTGTTCAAATGATAATAGTAATATAGAATTTTATGCTTGAGAATGAACTTTTAGACGTGATTATTAGGATTCTACTTTTGAAATTTCTAATGCATTTCATATGCAATTTAGTTTGTTCTTTTACATTTTGTAACTGCAAATTTCCAAAACTGTTTTTGTCATTTATATATTTATTTAATAATTTTTTTTTAGAATTCACTATAAACTTGTTTAGTGATTTTGCAGTGGTAGCTGTTCTTTTGGTTTCTTGAACTCTGTGCTGGGTTGGTATTACAATTTTAGAACTGCACAATTATTGGAAATTTGGGCTTGTTACATGCACTGTGATAATCTCTTGAGACTATATCTCCAATTTTCATTTCTTGATTTAAGCAACCACTTCAAGGCATTTGTCATTGCAGATACATCAGTGTTTTCTGGATTGAAGTGAGCCTGTCTGTAGATAGTTATAGTAATTTTGGAGATCTGAAACCAAAACTAAAACTTCTCATTCCATCTTCCATTGAATATGTGATGGGAGAAAGCATCATAGATTTAACTATTAAGATTTTAGTGATTTGTGATTGTGGTTGTTGAACTAGATTTTAGTGATCCTTAGTAAATCACCTATTTTAAGCTACAGAGCGTACTCATCATGTTACTCTGTAAGTAAACCTTAATCTAACCTCTCTTTCTTTTTCTTTTTTCTTTTTTTCTTTTTTTTTTCCACTTTTAAACCCTAATCCTAGGTCTTCCTCAACACTACAACAAATGCTTTCCAGAAACTCCTACATTAGATTTGGTATCGCCGCCTCTGTCCCACGTCAATCTTACCAAGCTACGTATAATGACTAGTTTGGTGACTTAGGTCAAGAATTTTGAAAAATGGCTAAAATGTCAAGTTTTTAATTTGTTTGTATTTGGGGCCGGAATACATCTAAAAGAGCATAGAAAGAAAAAAGGAAAGTAATTATAGGACTATAGAGAGATGAGTTGAACATCAACTAGGGTTCTTGGCCATCACACATCAATCAAGTAGCTGGTCTTCCCATGTTTTCTTCATTCATTTCTTTAAGAGTATGTAAATCCATAACTTTTATAGATGATGGTCAACCAAACTTGGTGTCCATGTTTTGTCAAAGTCAGCATACTTGCTGCTGAACACAAAACTGATAAATCTTACCCTTCCTTGATGCATGAGTTACACAAAACTAAAGTCAGAAGCTAAAAAATTGCAGATATATCCTTATGCTTAAATAATAAGAGGTTCTACCTAATTTTTAGAACCAAGATTTATTGCAATAGTTCATATTTAGCAGAAAAGTGCTAAGAGCTTCCAGACTTTGGATCACATTTTAATCTTATAATTCCATTCCAGTACCTTATTGGTTGACATATGACTTCCCACCTGAAGTTAGGGAAATGCTTAAACATCAGTGGGGATCAGACTGGAAGGGTCAAGCACAGAAGTGGTGAGCATATGATATAGCCATACATTGCTAGATGTCGTATATATGGTGAAAGGCTGCAACTGAGTCTAGATTAGGTCAGATTCAGTTTAGGGAATTAACCAAGCTGAGGATTAGTTTATCAAACCCAGGACAACTGAAATATCAACTTGTAACCATTGGATGTATTCAACCTAACATAACCTAATTTAGGGTACAAAATTACAGATTTTTTTGGTTGGAGGCACGTAGAATATAGTAATTTGGATACGCAAGTAATTATAGAATTAAATTTATCTCCATAGATGTACATGCCTGTGACTGTAAATTTGTATTTAACTTCTGTGAAGGCAATAGAGATGAATCTAAGGAAGTCTCATCTAAACAGAAGAAAGCTAAGAGGAAAGTCACTGCAGAAGCTACTGCTACTACTACAGAAACAGAGGATAAGAAGAAGAAACAAGTTACGGAGCTACAGGCCGTTTAGTATTTTGTTGTAAAACTACTTGTAGTTTAGAAGTTAGTTTATAGATAGTGGATTACAGCTGTCAATTCATTTTCTGGAGGGAAAGTTAGTTAATTAGTTTTGTTTGTTAGCTTTCAGTACAGGTATATATATATATATATATATATCTTTGTACACAAACAATAATTAATTGAATCATTCAGTTTTCTCAATTCAGATTTTATAACTTTGTCAAACTTACAAACCCTTTCAGGTTTCTTCTTAAATTCACTGGGAAGGATGAAGAAATCAATCTGTTGGGTGATGGGACTGAGAAAGCTGAGTTTGGCGAGTGGTCATGGATGTCTCCGGAACAAATAGTTGAGCTTATGGGTAGAGTGTACCTTATTACTTTTTTTTTTTTCCTTTTTTTTTTTTAATACTGGTTCAAAAACTGCTAGAATTGGTATTTTGGTCTTGTTGGTTTACTTACATGGTCTTTTTTCCATTCTGTGCAGGCAGTGGATTTTAATAAGCCTGTTTACAAGGAAGTTATGACAGTTTTTGCTCCATATCTTCAGTAAACTTAAGTTATAGTAAATAAATAAATCTTGTTTGAGTTTTTTGTTTATTTAATTATTTTACCCCAAGAAAATAAATAAATAGTTAAATGCTAAAGAACCTGAGACAAACACTGGCCATTCCTAGGGCAATTCAACCTTCCGTCTTTCCTCAATTGATGCATTCTGTTATGTCTTTGGCTAAGTGATTTCTCTTTAATAAACGCAAAGCTATTGAATCTGGTCTTAATTGTATCAAGTGGCATTGCAATCAAAGCTGAAACACCACCCGCTATGGCTGCACTGACTCCCTGAACTGCCATTACAGTTTTCGAATCTGGTCTAAACGTGTTCACCCCATTCTCATTACCATATTCATCTTTCTTGCAAAAGTAATACCCAAATCCATTCCAAACCATCCTTTGTGCGATAGAGTAAGATGCCCACCACACTGCATTTGATGGCGCATACGTCAATATCGATATCCCAAACCCCCTATACAACCCCCTTGGCCCATCTGTATTCAAAATCTTCCTAAATGCATCGATCCCATTAACATATTTACACACCGACACAATAGCAACACGTGAATTCAAATTCCCACCACAACCACTACTACTACTACCTTGAACCACCAATCTTTGGCTCACCACATCAATTGGAGTCCAAACAAGTTGTGCAGCCATTGCGGGCTTAACCATGCAGCTGCATTTGCAATCGTTGTCAGCTCTGGAAACCCTAACCTAATCGTGGCGGAGCCCACATTACTCTTTGTAATCTCCAATGCTGTCATGTAAAGTGCCCGGGCTTTAATTGTGCCTGTCAAGGAAGTTCCAAATCGTCTATACAATGCCCTAAACCCTTCATTCCTTAAAATCCAAAAAGCAGTCCTAATACAAGACTCTTTTGATTAAGCTACTTGTTGCCTAGTTTTCTACACCACAATCGGGTAAAGCATCTCCGACATGACTGAAAATAGTGCAACACCAAGGAAGAAAAACTTTGATTTGTCGAGCATTTCCCAGTCAATCTCAGCGGGAATATGAACCTCTTTAGCTGCTGCCGCAGTCGTAGATGGCGATTCCTCCTTTGTAGAACCCTGACGCTACATGCCTTTTAAAGAAGTTGAGGGCAACAGCCTATACCAACACCTTCACTAGCCATGGTGTCCAAACATATATGTATGTAACCTAAATCCACACAATACTTGACCTCCTTCTGGTGTACGAAGATTATTTTAGCCAATAAGACTTGCAAGTTGTAATCCATAGCATTTCATCATTAAATGAATAAGTCATAACATTTCACAATTTTCTTTCTCAAATTCTTTCCTCAATTATCCCTTTTTTTCTTTTTCTTGGAAGGTGTCTACCTCCATGTCAAATTCAGTCCATTCATTTTTATTTCCCCAAGAAATTAGATTGAATAATTACATTAACCAACTACTTCAGCAATCTACAAGGGCCATCTTGATTACAAGCTCAGTTGCTAGACAAAACAAGTTTAACAAAGAAAACAATAAAGAGCATACAATCTCCAACTCAAAGAATCGTGACTCTTTTACCCAAAGTGGGTTTTTGTATCCAAACCCTCCCCCCCCCCCCAAAAAAATTCCCACACAGGCTGTCCACCTGCATCAAGTTGGTTGGGTGTGGGTCCATCATTTTTATTTATTTATTTATGTTTACTGTGCATTTTCTTTTTCAAAATTGAGTGTCTATTGGCTTTACTCCTGTTCTGAACTAGTGCATATATGTTTATAAATAGGACTTTGGTCATTCATTTTAGTAAACTCTTTCATTCTCATTTTCTTGCATAGGAGTTCTCCAAAGAGAGGAAACACATTTTTGTACATAAATTGCTATGATTCTTCTGTGTATAGGAGATTATTGTATTTTGGTCGCCTGAACCTTGAGTCTCCTCCTTAAACCTCAAGCTTAAAGGCTTGGAGAGGCACCATCTTCCTATTTGTTGGATGGTTTCTTGATTTTTTTTGGTTGGTTCACAACAGTAGTGTTAATGGTATATCTAATCATTAAAAAAAAAGAAAAAAAATTGTTAAAAAGTAGTGAAAAATTATCTTTAACATTTTTTTTAGCAACTTTTATTTAAAACTATAACCTCTCTTTTTTATAATTTGATAGTTATAACAGGAGAGTGAGGATTTAAATTTTGGATGCTATGGCTAGTTAAGTTACAAAGCTTTTGATTTTAAGTCTTGGCTAAATTGCAAACTACATCCCTAAAATTTGGGAGTATTTGGATTTTACACTCTAAAATTTCAAATTTTGAATTTTACCCTTGTAAGTGGTTAGTTTCTTAGGCAACCAAATTGAACCTATCAAGGTGATGGGTAGAGCAAACAAAGCCGACAAATAGCCCATCACCAACATCGACTAGTGGCTTTTGGGGCAGTTGGCGAGCTCAACGTGGGGTGTGAGGAGATTGCCTTTGAATAGAATAATGGCACCAAGTATTATGGAATGTTTGGGGAATGGGATTTATGATGGGATTGGAATTGGCAAAGTTTCAATATGTAAGAAGTCACATTATCCTTTCTACGTTTCTAGGATAGAGCAAATTTTCCATTTAAGCATTATTTTAGCAACTATTTCGTTAGTTGACATATTTTTGAAACATTTTAGCAAACTAGTATTTCAAGTATTTGAGACTCGAGTTCAATGAAGAAACTCGAGTGAGAATCGAGTTCCAAGCTGATGTGGATAAATAATCCAAGTGTAGAGACTCGAGTTCCATAGAGTGTGTACAAAGTAAGAGACCCACGATAGGAACAAACCCAACATGCACAAACCCAAATCTTTCTTTAGTAGGAACTTGAGTTTCACAAGGATTTTTTCTTCCACAACTTTGAACTCGAGGCTTAGAGACTCAAGTACCTTCACAAAACTCGAGTTTTAGAGCCTCGAGATGCTAGTTTGCAAACTTGACAACTAACTAAATAATTGCTAAAATAATGCTAAATGCCAAATTTCCTCTAAAAGGATATCTCCTTAAATCTTCTCCAAAAAAAAAAAAAAAAGCTTCTCAATGTACAGTTTGAGGTGCCATATTCAATTTTGGGATGAAATATGGTGCAGTGATGTTCCTCTCCGACTGTCTTTTTCCCCCATGTTGTATGGGATTACTCAGAGGAAGGATACATTTGTAGCAAATGTTTTGGTTGGATAGAATGGGTTTGTTCATTGTGATATTCATTTTACTTGTTCTATCCAAGATTGGGAGTTGGAGAGTTCATAATCTTTCTTTGCTTTATTGTATTCCACTAATATTGATCAGAATGGGGTTGATAAAATGGTGTGGAAGCCTACAAAGAATGGATCTTTCAAAGTTAAAATCTTATTATAGAGCCCTAATGACTGAAGGAAGTCATGCCTTCCCTTGGAAAAGTATTTGGAAGGTGAAAGTTCCTTCTGGAGTGACTTATTTTACTTGGACAGGCTAGGGGAAAGATTCTCACTTTGGATAATTTGAGGAGGAATATTTATATTGTCAACAAATGTTTCATGTGCAAGAACTGTTGGGAATCGGTGGGTCACTTGCTCCTTCGTTGCTCTTATGCATATAATTTGTGGATGTTTATGTTTAGCCTCTTTGGGGTTTCTTGAGTAATGCCTAAGCAAGTGGTGGATCTACTAGCTTGTAGGAATAGAGGGGTGGGCAGCAGGTGTTGGGCAGTAGTTATTTGGAGAGCAATTCCACAATGCATCATGTGGACTATTTTGCGAAAATAGAATCTTAAAACTTTCAATGGGGAGGAACATTCCATCATTAAACTGAAATGATTTTTCTTCCTTACTCTGTTTGATTGGAAGACTACATTGAGCGGTCCTTATATCCCTTCTTTTTGGGAATTTTTAGATTTGTGTTCTTTTACTTAATGTTTTGTTTCCTTTGGTACATGTCCTGTGTACCATAGGAACAGTTTGTGTGCTTCTCTTCTTCTATTAAAAAATTTCTTTTACCTCTCCAATTAAATAAAAAATTAAAATAAAATAAAATAAAATAAAATAAAAAAGCTTCTCAATGTTTATATGTTTACAACTCTAGGTTGTCTGTTGTCACCAGTATTTAGGTGGTAATTGTGCAGCTGAAGTTTGCAACCTTTTTTTTCCCTAGATCATTGCTGCTTAGTTCTGGGTGCACGAATACTGATGCTTTTAGATGTGGAATAGTTTCATTATTTATTTTTTAAAATGGAGCTTTTTATTTTAAAAAAGGGTAAGATAAGGAAAAAGGTATTGTACTTTGGTTCCACAAGCCAATGCAATGCAAAACATTTTGGCAATATTAGGTGCAGACCACCTTGAACTTTGAATACCAAACTCCCTCTGGCACTTCAAAATTAATGTCCATCTTATTACAATTCTGTCCTATATCTAATATGAGACTATCTGAGAGCAGGATGCTATCTTTGTGATGGTTGACCCATCAAATTTCAAATTCCACCTGTGGAAGAGCTCTCAGTTGCTTTGACATAGGGTGACAAATCCTTCAGACTGATTTTTCTTGGTTTTTCTTAATCCAAAAAAAATAAAAATAAAATAAACAAAAGGGTTCTAGGTTAATTTGGTGCAGCCAACAAATCAAATTTGTTTGGCAAGGAATTATGAAGGAAAGGAAGGTAATGACATAAGACCTAGACAAATCATATCTAGTTTATTTTAGCAATCAGATTTTGGAAAAAAACCAATCACACTCAAAGGAATTAAGAAAAAAATGGTGGAAATTCTTTGCAATGTTTTCTGAAAAGTTCATTTCTTACCTATCTTAGATCAGACTAGGATATATGGTTTATAAACTAAAGAAAATTTGAAAGTTAATTACTGGTCTTAGCTTTAAACTACTAAAGGCCATGCAGAGCATAACTATACCCGCATAATAGCCATTATGCATACCTAAAATTCATTAGATTGCATCTAACAGAATAAAACATAAGAGAGTACAAAACACCAAACTAGCGGCCAAAATGACCAAATACCACTATTTACCGAAATATATATCAATCTACCACTGTTTTGAAAATATGTATGAATCTATCACTTTTTGGGTACTCGAGTTTTCTATAATACTCGAGTTCCATAAACTTGAGTTCTTTGAAAAAATAGCCTTCAAATTTGCTGGAAAATTTTTTATGGAACTCGAGTACCATAAAAAAATTTCAAAATTTTTCCATGAAGTTCGAGTTCATAGAACTCGAGTACCATGGAAAACTCGAGTACCCAAAAAGTGGTAGATCCCTACATATTTTCGAAATAGTGGTAGATTAATATATATTTCGGTAAACAATGCTATTGTGCCATTTTAGCCCCCAAACTAGCAACAAAATGCCATAGGAAGACACAAAGTAGGTGTCAAGACAGGTTTATAAGTGTTGATTCCTAGGTTTGTCTTTATCTTTTTCTTCTTTTTTTCCATGTTTTATTTGTTTTTCCTACAACTCCCTTTAAGAATTCTATTCTCCAACTTTAGCATTGGATCCCTTTCTTCTACATCGAATGTTCTTCAGACAAAATGACATCTCTTCTCCCATAAACAACGGATGTAGTGTGAGATTATGGATTCATTCTTTTATGGAAGCATGACTTATGTTTATCTTTAAAAATATATATAATGAGATTTCATAAGAACTAGTCGCTAATCCATGCGATGCACGGGAAAGCTATTGAGTATGAATTATTATTTAATATTTGTTTATTTACTTCAATCATCATTTCATTATAGTTTAACATGAAAACTTAATATTGTAATTTGTTTTTGAATGAATGTTGCACATCAGAATTTAAATCTCAGATATCTTTATTCTCAATATGAAACATTCAATTACTAAATAGAAAGTAAAATACATAAATAGCCTCGATTGGTGGCTATTACATAAACCTTCATCATTATTTAATTAGGCCCCCTCTACTTGAAACAAATTCATCCTCGAGTTCACCTTTGAATTTTGAAATCTTCCACTCCAAATAAACAAATACTTCAAATGGTTGAGCCCTTGATCTTCTTTCCATACTTGCAACTCATTGATGGAATAAACAAATCAACTTAAATTTCTTTTTCCTTAGTCTTCATGTAATCGTTGTGATTTACCAAATAAGAACTGAAAATTGAATCAAATCTATCAACCCCAATAAAATCAATAAACTTTGTTTTAGTGTCTCCCACCAAAATAATAGGAGCTTGAACATTGCAATCATCTAAATTGACTTCATCGAGATCGTTGAAAACTTCCTCTATAATTTATTCTTTAACGGTCTCTACTATCTTGACCTCAAGATCTTTCTCTATAATAGAGTCTTCATTAATCTGCTCCACAATCTTGATTTCAGGTTCTTCTTCTATAACAAGGCCATCTTTAATTTCCTAAAAAATCTCTATATTTTCTTCTTTGACTTTTACATATTCTTCAACATGTAATTCTTCTCTAATGGTGGAATATATGGCTCTTTAAAATAATTCAAGCGTGAACTTCTTGGCCAATAATAATCTTGTTTTGTATACGACAAAAATTCATCACAATCCAAAGGATAAAAGTTGATAGCCAGCATCTTTTTCATCTTTGGCCATGAAAGAATTTTATTAGACTGTATTTATTCCCACCAACATAAGGCATACTCACCAAGTTTATACAAAGCAAGTTTAACTTTTTTTCTCATCACAAATATTCACATAGTCAAATAAATCCTCTAGATCAAGTAACAAATCAAGAAAATCTTCTTTTAAAACTATAAATTCTTTTATAAAGACTACATGAAATTTTCTTACCAATAAGTTGCCGAAGAGTTATATCTCTGCGACAATTATCCCTATTGTTCCCATGCTCCTAGAAAGATATTTGTGAGTGTTAGCTATATGTCACATAATACTTGCTAGGTTTTCGACCACCAAAATTGCTACCATCTCATACGCTAACCACCAAATCAAGATAAGTCAAGGCTTTGATACCAACTGATACAGGATACAGAAGCGTTAAAAAGCAGAACATGTCTACTTCTAGAAAACGAGAAACAAAACACATTTACCTCGAAAATAACCTCAAATCTACGAAGGTTCTTTGAATCCACAGGGATCCTTGAATTCACAAGGAGAAAGGGTCTAAAATCCACTAGAAAATAGAAAGACAAAAGTCTGAATTATATTAATTGAATAATTGTTAAAAAAAACGTGTACAGACTTTGGGGCCTATTTAAGGCTCTATAAAACTTAACAGACAAGAAAATATATTCTAAAATAGCTCATAATTAATACCTAACCATAACAGGAACCAAATTTGACCTAAAAAACACTAAATGCACCTAATAACAGAAATAATAACCCTAAACCTAAAATAACGAAAATTACAAATTAAATACCAAAACTAATAAATTACAATAATTAAATAGTAAATTGTGTCCTACATCAAAAATCAAGCACGAACACCGAGTCATCCAATCTCTGGTTCCTATAGTACTTCGTCAAGAAACCTAGAACAAAAATGCAGTCTAGTGATGTTGTTGTTAACATTAAAGGACCAGAAAAAGAACTTCATCCATTCAATTCTTAATATTATTTAATTAGCATCTTAAGAGAAATCTGCTACAATATGAAGGCATTGTTAAAATGACCATATTATCCTATCATGCCACGCTATCAAATAGACATCCTTAAATTTATTGGGCAATTGAAGGGCTTGGTCGTATTGATATTTTCAATTTTCTTGAATTAATTGAACTTTAGGATTTATCAAACATAATGCATGTCTTTCCAAACAAAAGATGGTGATATTGGCAGCCAATGAAACTGCCAAAATTGTTCATACGCAAATAGGAACTTCAGTTTAGACATTTCTTTAAAGCTTGAACGTAAAAAGATAACCTATATATATATATATATATTTGAAAAATATGTCTAATGTTTCTTCACCAATCTGAAAGGTAGGTTTGCTCATGCTTTGACAAAGACTAAGGTTTTCGACTTTCTTATTAAAGATTATAAAACTGTCCCTAGTTATTTTTAAGTCTTTATAGTAGAGATCAACTGTAAATCATATGTAATGTCAATGATTTTGCATCCTTGTGAAACATGCTTAGGTACTATAGTTTTAACCTTAGACAATGGGCATAAGTGCATAAACCCCTCCAAGATTAATACCGAAACACATTCAAATTAGTAAGTAAATATACACATGTCTACACACATACATAGTTCACTCAACAAGACTACCTACTTAACAATTTGTCACATATTTACTTCTCTTTTATGTCAATTGCAGTTGCAGGCCTAACAATTTTTTGGCTTTTGTGCAATTATGCACTTTTCCCCACTGTTAGTAGTTGAATAAAAGTGAGCTTGTTTGTATTTCTTAAAAATGAGGAGGAAGAAAAAACCATTTATGGATATAATGTCCGCTCCCAGAACTAAATCAAACCTTCCCGAATATTTTTGTAAAATTTGGTTAATCTAATAAGAATTTCCCCATTCTAACTTCAACTACTAATCCTGCATATAGGAGGTGAGAGGGGGAAGAAAAAGAAGAAGAAGAAGGTATTAGGTAAGCCAATTCTATATCTTTCATTTTGAGTTTATTTCTCTCACCAGCACAATCATTTGGATTTTCAGAAGATGCATGCAGCTGTATATTTTTCTTCAATATATGAGGATGGGTAATATAAATAGTCAAGATTGGAGATTATCTACCAAATGTCAAAGAATTGAAATTTAATTTTTGTTATCTTGCCTTGAGGATTTCATCATTATAGTCAGTCAACACAAAATCACAGAAAAATCTATTGCAAAGTATTCCAGTAATACATGTATTTCAAATAGACCTACTAACCAATTTGTCACAGATTTACTTCACTTTTATGTCAATTGCAGTTGCAGGCCTCAAAATTTTCTGGCTTTTGTGCAGTTATGCACTTTTCCCCACTATTAGTAGTTGAATAAAAGTGAGCTTGTTTGTATTTCTTACAAATGAGGAGGAAGAAAAAAACATTTATGGATATAAATGTCAGCTCCAAGAACTAAATCAAACCCTCCAGAATATTTTTTTAAAATTTGGTTAATCGTATAAGAATCTCCCCATTCTAGCTTCTTAGTTACTAATCCTGCATATAGGAGGTGAGGGGGAAGAAAAAGAAAAAGGTATTAGGTAAGCCAATTATATATCTTTCATTTTGAGTTTATTTCTCTCACTAGCACAATCATTTGGATTTTCAGAAGATGCATGCAGCTGTATATTTTTCTTCAGTATCTGAGGATGGGTAATATAAATAGTCAAGATTGGAGATTACCTACCAAATGTCAAAGCATTGAAATTTAATTTTGTTATCTTGCCTTGAGGACTTCATCATTATGGTCAGTCAACACAAAATCACAGAAAAATCTAATACAAAGTATTCCAGTAATCCCTGTATTTCAAATAGCATAAACCATGTTATAGTACCAAGGTCTGACATTGTACCATAATAAAGCTAATTAAAAGACAATCATAATATTTGGGGAAAGAAAGAAAACATTGCATAGAATGTAGTCCAGAAGTTACAAATGATATGAACCAAAAATTCCATGTGGTCTTAGTCTTAGTCTTACAAAATACATGTAATGTACAATGCACACACAAACTTTGACAGGAAATTCATTTCCAACAACAAAATAAAAAATCGAGAGCAATGACAATGTATCCAAATCAAGGTAGTGCTTCCTGCTTTTCTACTTATCATAACAAAAATCACGTATTTTTCAAGATTACATATTTGTTGAGAGGATGAATAATAGATAATCCTCATATTTTCTTGACGAATATTATCAAACATAATATACATTGTAAATTTAGCTGAATTAAGTAGTCAATTCAAAACCTTCTCCACTAACAGATGCTTTCATGTAAGAACGTAGTATTATTCTTGAAATAGTAATATCAATTCCTTTCTGAGAAATAAAAGAGCATCGCCAACATTAAACATGTCAATATTACAAATTAACATGTAGATAATTTCAAAACTCAAATAACTAAAAATCTTTATCAAGCAGCCATCATATATGGGTTTAAAAGCATCCTATCAATCATTCAGATCAATTGCTTTATCTAATAGCAGAAAAAATATATAAAATTTAAGCAATAATAGATCTTGATGATCCTACAAAACCATCTAAAATGTTAGCTCTTGATTAGCTTTTAATAAGCAGCCATTAACTTCCTAACAAAAAGGTTCAATAAAATCAACTTTTATTCTTACTATAAAATACCATAAGTTTGATTTACTGCTAATGTTTTTTTTGATAAATTGGCCTGAGAATGCTCTCTAAGAATGACAGACCACATATGTAATATAGACCACTCCAATGAGAGCAACTGATGAATTTTGAATGTTCCCTAAATCCTAAATTGGACCTTGTTTTTGTTCAGGTATGCCAACATTCCAAGTCTTGCAGCAATTGAGTTAATGAATGAGCCACATGCACCAAGAGTCACTCTGGACAACCTTAAAAGCTATTATAAATCCGGATATGATGTTGTGAGAAAGTACAAACCAAGTGCTTATGTGATCCTTTCAAACCAGTTGGGAATGCTGATCCAAAGGAGCTACTCTACTCTCATTTGCTAGAAACTTCAATCATGTAGTCATTGACATGCATTACTACAATCTCTATTTGGATGAGTTTATCAACATGAATGTACAACAAAACATCAATTACATTAAAAATCAACGAGCTTCAGCACTAAAAATCGTGACAACTTCAAATGGCCACCGTAATTTTGTAAATCAATCTTATGCAACAGTGGTAGCCACTGTTGTTGTCTGGTATAGATCTTTTCTTTTTGGACAAAACCTAAGACCAAGACCACTTTTAAATTAGACCCAAATTCACTGAACCCACAATTCATTCTCAATGATAAATTTCAAATTTGCATAGAATATCCCAAACTCTAATCTCAATGTACAAACCCACCATGAAATAAATCTTAAAAAAATCAAACCTTCTTCTCAATATCCCTTAAACTTTCAAATACATAATCTCAAAGACCATTGTGATTCAATTTATCTCCTTTCTACTATATAAACCTATCCCATTTGCAAAACCTGAAATTGTCTTCAAAAGTTAAATACCAAAACGTTAAGACCAAGTCCAAGTTCAATACCAATCCCACCACCAATAGTCTACTAAATCAGTAAAAATATCTAACATATGATCTCATAATCACAGATCCACCTCTAAATCAAACCCAAACTGACTATTCAAAAGAAACCGAAACCGAAACCAATACCAAACTCTAATCTCAATGCACCAACCCACCACAAAATGAATCATAAAAGAATTCAAACCCAAAGTTCAGTTTCCCCTAAAAGTTCAAATATACAATCTCAAAGTCTATTGTGGTTCCATCTTGGTTCAAATTAGAACCTATATATTCCAAATGGAAACCAAAAAGAATAAGAATTTAAAATTTCTTATGAATTTGAATTTATATCTAGAAGAGAAACTATACCCTAAAATCACGTTTCTAAGTGGAAGCCACATGAACACAGATAATAATTTACAAAATTATATATATATATATATATATATATATATATATAATAAAAAAATAAAAAACCTAACAAAAGTAGCATTAACAATACCCAACAACAGTATTAGGAAAAACCTAACAAAAGTTGCACTAACAATACTGTGCTGCTTGTTATGACATTGGAGATTTTGTGATGGGCTGATGGCTATGATGGGTAACAGTTGGTTTTAGAGATATATAGAGACCAACTATTTTGAGAATTGAGAGAGGCAGAAAGAACGGCTAAGAGAGTAAAAGAAGAAGGTAAAAAACATAGAGAGAATGGCTGTTTGAGAACGGCTTATATTTAAAACCAAAGTGCTAAACTAGACCCAAAAACCACAATTTCACTCCTACTAACAAATAAATAAAGAGAACAGGTTAGGGAAGAAATCCTAAAATTAAATTAAATACATCACTAACCATTCCTCAAAACACCAACAGACAAAGCCTAGGTAGAATTTGATCTTCTATGGTGTTTCCCTGGGAAAAACAACAAAGAACAGAGAGGAAAACATATTAGCAACTGAAATCTATAATTGTAGCAAACCCTAATTAGGAACCCCCAAATCCCAAAACTAATAAAAACCCCAAATCAAACCTCAAAGTCATTTTGATTTCGTCCTAATTCAAGAATGCTCAGAAACCATGGAAACAAAAACCACAAATTATTCATAAGCAAATAGATTAGGACAACAACAACAACAAAAAAGGAAGAAGATAGGGAAGATTGAGGATTCAAGGTGATCTGATACGTACCCGGAAGATTCAAAGCTGTTGGAATCATCTTGAGAAATTGAACCAGGAGATTTTGGGGCAACACTCACTTTTGGGTAGCGAATAAGAGAGAATGCCTCTACACATATTGGGGCTTGGGTGTGCAAACTGTAACGGTGAGAGTTGGTGGTGATCAGTTCTTGAAGAGGTTTAGGGTTTTATCGGGTTTGATTTTCACTTCTTTGCGATACGGTGTATTGAATTGAAAAAAAAAAAAAAAAAATCAGAGGAAGCTGAAAGGGTAGAGAAGAGAGATGAGGGGGAGAAATAGAGAAGAGAGAGGAAAAGGATAATGGCGCTCAGAGTTGGGTTGTGGGGAAGGAGGAGAAAAATCTTGGGAGCTTTGGTTTTTACCTGAAATTTTTGGGCATCGGGGGTTTGATTTTCACCATTGTGGAAAATAGGTATCGGGTTTGATTTTCACCGTCGCGGAAAATAGTCTGTTTTTAGCTAAATTTTTTCCTTTTTTTTTTTTAAAAAAAATAATAATATGACAAATTCTGATGAAATTAACATAAAGTTAAAGCCTGTTTTATATATATATAGATAGATTATAAAAAAGAAGTAGAACAAAGAGGAGAGAAGATACAGCAAGGAAGCCATCTTCTTCCTCTAAATTCCATTAAACTTACTTGAGAAACTATCTAGTAGGATTCTTCCAGGTTACTAGGATTCTGAATTTAGAGTAGCTAATAAAATAATATGTAATCCAAAAAAAGGGAAAAAATAGCTAGGACTCCGTGATAACAATTTGAGAATTGTAGACCATGTTTATCCATGGTTTTAAAAACCGGTGTGATCAAATGACCGAAAAAAGTGATTGTTTATCGATTTTTTGGTCGACTAGTGACATCATAAATATTTATTTTTTAATTTTATAATTATAAAAATAAAAATATAATAAGTTTATTACTAATAATATGTAGGTAAAAATTTGCAAAAAATTTACGTGAGTTTTCACCTCTTATATTTAGAAAATAAAAATAATAAAATGTAAAAACAAAACATTTAGTGATACTTTTATTTAGATTTAATTATTTTTCTTCAAAATTGACCATCACATATGTTCAATTGTAATCTTAAAAATAAAAAAGTTTATTATTTATTTATATGTGTGTGTATATATATATTAATGAATTAATGTTAGAGAAAAATTAAGTACTTTTTAAGTTTATTTACTTAATTAATTAAAACTATTTTTTTTTAATCATAATTATCATAAGAAGAAAAAAAACACTAAATTTCGTGAATATCAAAAGCTAAATCATAATTATCAAGTAGTGGTAATATATATTATATATTATAATGTTTTTGAGAAGAAGTAGTATTACAATGTACAAAATGCCCAGTAAAACAAAAACAAAAGGTAAAGGCTTAAAAGAATATCAAAATTATGTGGCTCTCATTGATTCTAAATTAAAAACTAAAAAACAAAGGTGTGGCTCTCATTGATTTGTTGTGTATACAACTAGCACTAGCAGAGCACACAATTTGTAAAAGTAGAGGTTTAGTGTGTGTTTGGCTCCAAGTAAAAAAAACCAGCTTATTTTACTATTTAACTTATTTTTACTATTATTTATGAGTTTTATTGCACTTTTTGGTACTATTTATGGGCCTTACCGTACTATTTCAGCTGACTTTTATCTTTATCTACAATATTTTCAGCAAAAATATTTCAATTTCAGCAAAATAAGCAGATCTCAAACAAACTACTCAGTTGTTTTGTTTATTAATCTCTCTCTAGTCTCTCCCTCTTCCTGAAGAAGCAGCTCATTTCAAGAAATTCAAGCAATATAGGGTTCGGGCTTTGCTTCGTGGCCTCTCCAGCTCTCCCCTCCCAATTCCAGAAAATAATTTTCAACCTCTCTTTTTCTATGAATATCTAAAAATCTCTCACTCTTTGTGTGTGAAGATCTGTGTTTCCACACATGGTTTGAAATCTTGATTGCTCCAAGAAGCTAAGCTCTGATGCCATGCTTTACTTTAGTCATCACAAACACAGATATGAGAAAAAACAACTAGATTTTTTTGCAAAACGCACGACTCTTTCAAAAACAATTCAACCATCCCAGCTTTCGGTTTTCCTGATTGAACCGTCGATTACTGGTGTTTTTCATTTTTTCTTAATTTTTTTATTTTACTGAATAACTGGACCAAATTAGTATTCAGTTCTCGGTTAAACCGATTGAACCGACCGATTCGGTCCGGTTTTTAAAACCATGGGCTCAACTAAGTTTGTATTGGGAAATCTAAGTTTGTTTAGCAGTATAAGGTTGTGTATATATTAGGATTTTTAAAACTGATCCAATTTGCAATTCCCATGTTGTTTGCTTGTTCCTTCATTGGCATTGTAATTATATCATTAATATTAAAGCTTGCTAGTGAACTGCTATACCTAATATTTACAATTTTCTTCTAATGGATTTGGATTATTCACAGAGATGGTGTAGATAATTGACATATGTATGCATTGTTATTTTCCCTCATTGATCTAAACCAATATGAAATTTGCATTCTAATATATATGATGTAGAATTGGATGTACACATAACATTGGAGAAAGTAATAATACAAGGACATGTTAGTTAAGGAAGTGATAAAGAATTATGATTTTGGATAGCATAGAATGATAGAGATGAATGCATGTGGTCAACCCAGATAAGTCTATTGAAGATCCCTAGTGGACTCCAGAATTTTGAAACTTAAGGTTTTGTTGTTATCATACACACACACATGTTACTTTTAAGTATCAAGATGTTCGACAGGTACTCTCTTGTTTTGTATAGGGATACTTGTTCTTCAGTTCTAGAAGAAAGCCTCCGAAAATTGGGAGTTGAAAAACATAGCAAAGAGGATGTTTAGAAGACGCAATGGGAGGTTTTGGAGGCCAAAATCTGGAATTGGATTCATTTCATGCGTATTGTTGTAAGTACTTGTCTAGAATTTGAACAAATTTGGTAGTTTTCATGTTCTAAATATATGGTTATGCATGAACAGGTCAAACTACTTTATGCTGGAGAGCAGATAGTTTGTGATCAAATATTTGAATGCTTTGATTCTCTCAGGGATCAGTGTTTTGGTAAGGTCACTGCAAGCAGTGTTTCAGTGCTACATAGTTTTGGGGATGCAATTGTCAAGAGCAAAAGATCACCAGAGAAGTTATTTGTACTTTTGGACATGTATGAGATAATGTGGGAGCTTCACTCAAAGGTATAGTTGATATTACTAATCCATAAAAACCTGCACTAAGATTGCTGCTTATGACTCATTGGGACTAGGGTAGATGACAAGGCTAGGTGGGACAATTTATAATTATTTCATTTTATTTTGGATGGAGCTGAAAATTTTGGTTTTGAGATTGTTGTTTGAAAAGTCTAGGATCCTGGAAGCTAGTGGTATTCATTCTATTGTATAATTCATAGAATCCCTCTCATTTTGATTGTAATCCATTCATAGTTTTCAAAGAATCCCTCTTTAAAGAAATTTCTTGTATTTACTAGATTGTTCAAAATGAGGTGGATAAATTTTGCTTAAAATGTGATGTATTTACTAGGTTCTTTAGACTGCTACTTTTCTTTGATTATATAAATTATTCCTAAAGAATTCAAAATGCATTTCTTTTAATTGAAGAAAGAAATTGACAATTTTTTAGGGGCAAGAGAAGAAGATAAATATTGCAGATGGCCTTTTATTCTTTGGTGCTACCTATTAATCTTTTAAAGATATCAATTCAAATATTCTTTAATTTTGAAATCATCCTACAAGCTACCCTTTTGTTTCGGTCCTATATAGAATGGTATGGTTTCTACATTACCCTAATTCTGGGTATGTGAGTATATTCAATGAAATGATTTTATCTTGTCATTTGTACATAATATCTACCTTTTATTTCACTTGTAAATGATTTCAAGGTATAATTGATTCTTATGCTTAATTAGCAGTTGCCCTTTGTATGCAGTCATATTTCAATAGTGCTACAAATCAGTTTATTAACTTTGGTAACTGGATTTATTTGCAGATTGAAATGATTTTCAAAGGTAAGGCTTGCAGTGAAATAAGAGATTCCGCATTTGGTTTGACAAAACGGCTTGCTCAAACAGCTCAAGAGACCTTTGGAAAATTTGAATAAGTTGTTGAAAAGGATGCAACTAAAATTGCTGTCTTGGATGGAACTGTCCATCCTTTGACAAGCTATGTCATTAACTATTTAAAGTTTCTGTTTGAGTAAGTTCAGCTAACCGTTCTTGCTATTCCTATAATCCCATTCTTTGTGGTAGGGTAAAATCCAATTTCATACATTCTACTTTGTTCTAGTTGTTGATGATTGAGCCATTAAAGCCGTAGTGACTTCACATGTATCCACCTATGAAAAATAAAAATATATCTTTATATTAGTATCTTTCATTGTTTATATCTTTATTTTCTATTCTTATCCGTTTATATTTGTTCTTTTACTTTTAATTTTTAGCTGTCTTAGACTTTGCTTCATGTTCTAATTTGTTGGGAGGTGTTGCTGCCTTAAAATAAGGTTGAGAGCTTCTCTCTTACTGACATAACAATTCAATAGAAAGCCTTGTGAAGAATACTTTTAGAAGATCCTAGAAAGGAGACTTGAAGGGCAATTTTGGTAGTTTTTGAGAAATACGTGAAAAGGATAACTCTTGAATTACAAGCAACAATTCTTTTGCTTTTTTTTTTTTTTGGTGGGTATTTACAGGTGACCATTTTTATATAGGAAGAATTCATAGTATCAAACATTGGGGTAAAAAAGTGTTCTAAAGTATGATCAGGGGCTGTTTGGTGACTAGTGGGTAGTGAAAATGCAGGGAGTTTTTTTCAAATTGGTAGGAGAAATGAGCTTGATTTAGGGTTGAAAGAGATATGAAAATTGAGTCTATCGAAGGGCTGTGAAAAACATTAAAGGGGGAATAGGTGGGAAGAAGAGAGAGAGAGATTTGGGGTTGCAAAGAGGGAAAGAAAAAGGCTGAAACTGGAAGCTGTCCAGGCCTGTGAAAAGTAACACTAAAGGGGGAATAGGTAGGTAGGGAAAAAGAAAGAAAAGAAAATGGAGAGAAAGAAAGAGAAGACATTAGGATTCTAATTAAAAAATTATTTAACTTTGAGAAACTAAACAATGCTAAATGAAAGCTCATTTACTGAGCTTACATACTAAAAAATATCTTTGATACATTTTTCTCTAGGATGAGTTGCCTTGTACTCTATATGAGGCAAACAATATATTACTTCTATTTAAACAATATAGTGCAAACTCAAAGAAATGCCTTCTTAACCGGAATACATTTGATTTAGTTTCATCATATGAACCAAAGGTGTTTAAAAAATTCCTCATTTTGTTGTATTTTTATAATAGTTAATTTGAGTTCTTACTCTGAAGTTTGACATCTTATGCTGTCCTAATGGTTGAAAATCAGAACACCCTCGATGTAACCTGTCCTGATTATGCTTAATGCCTCTCATTTCCCTTTAAAGTATTGATCTGGAAAGGAACTTGGTTTCATATTGCTAAATGCAGGAGCTTTTTTCCTTTGCAGATTCTTCAGTGCCTCACTATCCAAGGCCTAACCTCGTCCAGGGGAGGGAGTTCAGTAGGTGGTGATGGAGGAAATAGTAATGGAGTTTCTAGAGCATTGGTGAAAGACAGGTTGGTAATGAGTTAAATCTTTATAGGATTTTTTTCAAGTAATTTTTGTCACAAATGTTCTGACCTGGTGGGATTTCTCAGGTTCAAGACGGGCAATATGCAATTTGAGGAACTTCATCAAAAGCAATCTCAGTGGACAGTTCCGGACACTGAGTTGCGAGAGTCTCTAAGGCTTGCGGTTGCGGAAGTGTTGTTGCCTGCCTACAGATCTTTTGTAAAACGTTTTGGGTGCGTTTTCTCATACTTGAAGTAACACACACGCACAAGCATGTGTTTGTGTATGTGCGTGTGTAAAAGATGTTTCTTTCAGGATGTGTTTATTACAAAGTCAATAATGAGGTCTATTTAGAAATTTTCAAACAACAGTAATGGATAAATGAAACACTTGAATGTTGTCATTCTTCACATTTTTTAAATGGTCATATTTAAAATGCTAGAAAAGCTCTATGTAAGAGCTACAAATGATTTAGGGTACTTGACCCAAAGCTATGCAAAATACATGCAGATAGATTGTATTTTCATTGGCTGTCTAATGATTCCTCATTACTTTCTTGTTTACACTTGCTTTTGGATGTTTTACAGGCCTCTAGTTGAGAGTGGCAAGAACCCTCAAAAGTACATCAAGTATGGAGCGGAGGATCTTGAACGAATGTTGGGTGAATTTTTTGAGGGAAAGAACTTGAATGAACCTAAGCGATAATGAAGATGATACGGGCCATTAACCTCTGCTTTGGTGGTACACGTCACTCTCCTTTTGTAGAGAGTTGTGGTTTAGTTCCTGTGAGGTTCCTTTTACAGTTCCATTCTTCTACCCTACATTATAGGTGATCACATGTATGTGTCTACCTATTGTTGGGAAAAGTTGGTGAAAAGAATAAAAGAAAGCAGATTATATTGTATGCATTTGCTATGTAAAATACTGAATAAGAGTGACTTCATTCTTTCACAAAATGGCTGTGTACTTTGGTTTGGTTGTGATCCAAGTATATATTTTTATCAGATTTATTTAGTTATTCACCACAAAGGTTGTCATATCGGAGCGATTTCAGTTGTGAAAAAGGCCAATTTGTCTTGACCAACAAATGCATGTGGATTCTTTTGCTAAATTATCTGAAACATTAAATTGTTATATAAAAAAATATTATATGAAATGAAATACAGGAATAATTGTAAAAATAGTTTTTTTTTTTTGGTAATCGAGAAATATATATAAAGCAAAGCCAGCAACTACATAGCCCAAGGGCCAGTAAAAGGCTGCTGGAGGTGAAGTGCCATTCTTGCAAGTTGGTCGGCACATGCATTTGCTTCTCTAAAGCAGTGTTTCAGCTTACACCTGGGGATCCGGTTCATTAAGATCCTACAATCATCAACCAAAGGGGCATAGTCAGCAATGGAGGCACTGCTACTGTTAAGGAGGTCCACTACTGATTTAGCATAAAGTTCTATCTCTACATCGAGTTGAATGCATAGGGAAAGCCCATCCCTTAATGCCCACAGCTCAGCGTGTAGACTGTTTGCCCACCCAATGGCCCTGCAGAATCCTTTAACCCATCTGCCATGGTGATTACTAATGACTCCACCACCCCCTGCAAGGCCAGGACAGCCTATGGCAGAACCATCAGAGTTAAGTTTGTGCCAGTGGGGTTGAGGGGTTTTCCAGCTGACCGTGATAGGGAATTTCTGGTTGGGGTTAGGCGACTTAAGAGCAATGCAAGTAAATTCAGTTGCCATAAAGTTAACTTCTTCAAGCAGATGGGGGTTTGGTTGGGATTGTTGGAAAGTACTTTTATTCCTTTGGAGCCAAAGCTTCCAAATTGCAAAGAGGAAGAAGGTACCCCAGGTGCAAGGTTTATTGGGTATGGGATTTTGGTCATTGGCATTCAGATGAAGCCATTGATTGAGGGGTGTAGTGAAAAAAGTGGTGCCGGTCCGAGCTTGATTAGTAGCTAACCAGAAATTGCTAGCGATTGGCAGTCCCTAAGGACATGGGAACAAGTCTCATATGCATTAGGACATGAAAGGCAGCAAGGAGTATCAGATATGCATCTGTGGTGAAGTATTAGCATTGACAGGGAGGCCATTGTGTAAACATTTCCATAGGAAAATATGAATTTTTGGCAGGGTGTTGAGTTTCCACAGCCACTTGCCCTCAAAGTTTAAATGGGGCCTATCTTCCTCTAAGCTAACTTATAGGCATGATTGGAGTCAAAGTTGCCTTTATCATTTCCATCCCAACTAAACATATCAGTGCAACACGAGGCTTTCCTGATGGGGATTGCTTTGAAGGGAAGAAGTAGATGTGTAGGTATTACAAATGAAAGGTATGGGATGTCCCACTGCCCATTTCTAATGGCATCATTGACCATTAAACTATTTTCCTCAAGGATGAGGGGTCCTTGTGTCAAAAATCGAAGGGAACCCAGTTTAGACCATTTGACATACCAGAAGAATAAAGTGCTATTATAGGTGAATGTCACAATCAATTGATGTGCTACAATGCTTTTGTTATGTACTATTTTGGAGTCCTTCATTTCTAATTGTTTGGACTTTGGAGTGCTTACAATGTTTTTTTTTTTTTTTTTGGTTGATAATTCCGTAGTAATAATAATGGTGGATTTGAATTTTTGGAAGTTTTTCTTTAAAACATTAAAAGATGTTAGTGCAGCTACAAACTCTTTTGTGATATTTTCAAATGCAGCCTGACAAATTGTAGTTTTTCCACCAATAAAAAAAAAAAAAAAAAAAAAATGCACTGTAAGCAAAAACAAGCAACCAGAATTTATAAATAAAAAATAAAATAACCAGAAAAAGTCGCAACTTTAATTAGGCTTGTTAACGTTACACACAAATGACTCCAACATGAATTGCGTATCCACCGGGTAAAATCCGGATCATTTATTAAAATAAATTAATAAGGTTAAATACTCTCTTAGTCTTACAGGGACTCTTGGTAAATTGCCATTAATTGAACTGAGCTAACAATAGCTATTTTCTTCAAGCACTTATCCGTGCACAGTAGTGGTTGAAGCCAAATTGTTTGCATTTCAATATTGGTGAGTTGCATGACATTGGTATGATAAAAAAATGTCATTAGGGTGTATTTTATTTCATGTAAAAGTTTGTTACAAATTGCCTTAAAGGCTACTTTGAAGAAGTGTATTTTGGAGAATTTTGCTCTAGTAAAAGGCGGATCTTTACTCAAGTGATATCGGTACTTCACTCAAGTGAGTGAATCTCGGTCATCCGAAATAATAAAGGAACTCGATAGTTCACCTATCATTTGTTCAAGGCTCATTTGTACAAATAAAGAGTTCATGGGGAAGATTCGCTTAGCATGATTGTACAGGATTAAGGGTCACTACGATTAAAAGACAAGCAGGGATTTTGCAAAGTTTGTAATAGAGAGTCTAGCCATACTATTGTGCAGATAGCACCACAGGACTCAAATCAATAACAGTAAATAAGCGGAAATTAAATAACAAACACACACAAAGAACACAAGAATTTACGTGATTCGGCAAACTGCCTACCTCCACAGTGACGACGGAGAAATTTCACTATAAAATAAGGAAATACAATAGTGCACAAGAACACTCTCAAGGAACCCAAATTCCAATACACCCTAACTCTCTCTCACCCACAAGACAAGAAAATACTATTCTTCTTCTTATTCGACTGCTGCTAGGTTTTAGGACTTCTCTAATTATTTCTATTTAGTGCCGCACATAACAACATATATGTGTGTGTGTGTGTGTGTGTGTGTGTGTGTGTGTGTGTGTTATTAACCAAGTCGGTAGGAGCGTTCCCTTTACAACTAGGATTCGGTCAACTAAGGTGACCAAATTTGGGCTTGGCAATTCAAGCCACACTAGCCCAATATCAACAAATTTCCACCTTGGCTTGAATTGATCAAGCTACACAAGCAAACTCCTCCATCGCCTCCACCTTAGCCCTTTAGGGCTCACAAGTTGCAAACACCAACCAAGTCCAAGCAGTGCTTGAACTTGTTTGTTGGAACTGGCTTTGTTAACACATCAGAGACATTCTCACTAGTGAGAATCTTTGACAAAGAAATATCACCAGACGAAACCCATTTTCTGATCTTGTGATACTGCACAGCAATATGCTTTGTTCTTGCATGATATACTTGATTCTTCGCCAAATGAATAGCACTCTAACTATCACAATGTAGCACCATGCTATCCTGCTTGAAACCAAGCTCATTAACCAGTCCACTAAGCCAAACGGCTTCTTTTCCTGCCTCTGTCTTCGCCATATATTCTGCTTCTATAGTGGATAAAGCAACTACATCTTGTAGTGTAGACTTCCAGCAAATTGGGCCACCAGCAAACCTAAAGACATAGCCTGTCGTGGACTTTCTAGAATCAAGGTCCCCTGCATAGTCGGAATCCACATAACCCACAGCTTCTGTACTAGCTCTCTGATCAAATAGGATACCGAAATCACGAGTGCCTGTAAGATATCTAAAGATCCACTTTACTACATTTCAATGCTCTTTGCCTGGATCTGCCATATACCTACTAACCACACTGACTGCATGAGAAACATCAGGCCTAGTGCACACCATCAAATACATGAGACACCCAACTGCATTCGCATGTGGCACTTTAGACATATACTCTGACTCCTCATCTGAACTTGGACACAACTGTGAGGACAATTTAAAATGGGCAAAAAGCGGTGTACTAACAGGTTTTGCATCAAGCATACTAAACCTCTCTAACACCTTCTTAAGATATCCCTTCTGAGATAACCATAATTTACCAGCCCCTCTATCTCGGTGAATTTCTATCCCAAAGATCTTCTTGGCAGCTCCAAGATCCTTCATGTCAAATTCACTACTTAACAAAGACTTCAACTTCACAATTTCTTGCTTACTCTTTGCAACTACTAACATGTCGTCAACATATAGAGCAAGAAATATATAAGAGCTATTAGCAAGTACTCTAAAATAAACACAACAGTCATACTCACAACGCATGTACCTATGTGTGACCATGAATGAATCAAACCGTTTGTACCACTGCTTGGGAGACTGCTTCAAGCCATATAGTGATCTCTTCAATAGACAAACATAATCTTCCTTGCCAAGTTCTTTGAAGCCTTCGGGCTGTTGCATGTAAATCTCTCCTTCTAAATCTCCATGAAGGAATGTAGTCTTCACATCTAGCTACTTTAACTCCATGTCATGCATTGTCACAAATCCTAGGATTACTCGAATTAAGGTGTGCTTCACAACTAGTGAAAAAAATCTCATTATAATCAATTCCTTCTCTCTGTGAGTAACTCTTAGCCACTAACCGTGCCTTTTCTGACAATGCTTCTTTCTTGCGGAATATCCATTTGCAACCAATAGCCTTCTTTCCCTTGGGCAATTTCACTAATTCCCAAGTCTTATTCTTCTATAGTGACTCCATCTCTTCTGACATTGCTACAAGCCATTTATCATTGTCTTTCCTATTTGTAGCCTCCTTGAAAGTGAATGGATCTCCACTGCTGGTTATGAGAGCAAAACTAGCCATGTCTTCAAAGCCATATCTTTGTAGTGCTTTGTGAACCCGCCTCTCTCTACCTTTAGCAATTGAGTAAGGCTCTTCTTGTTGCTGCTGTGGATCAATCTCAACATCACCCTTATCACTAGGTGAACTATTCTCGTCAAGCTCCAACTCAACAATTAATTTCTCCTGTGGACTATCATCACATGTCTCTGCTTCATTCTGTTTCAACATAAAGGCTTCATCAAATATGACATCTCTGCTGGTCACCGTTTTCTTTGAGATTGGATCCCAAAGCCTATAGCCTTTAACACCTTTTTCAAAACCAAGAAATACGCATTTTCTTGACTTCGAATCCAATTTAGAACGCTCTCCACTCTACACATGCACATAAGCTGGACAACCAAAGATTTTTAGACTCGAATAATCAACTGGTATACCTAACCAAACCTCTTTTGGAATCTTGAAATCTATGGCTGATAATGGAGATCTATTAATAATGAAGCTTGCTGTGTTAACTGTCTCTGCCCAAAACATCTTAGGCAACCCTGCATTCAATCTCATGCATCTGGCTCTTTCTACTAAGGTTTTCTTCATTCTCTCTGCAACCCCATTCTGCTGTGGAGTTTCTTTAACTGTGAAGTGACGAGTAATGCCTTCTAATTCACAAAATCTTATGAATTTTTTTATCTCTATACTCTAGTCCATTATCTGTTTTAAGGTATTTTATTTTCCTGCTAGTCTAATTCTCAACCTGTGCTTTCCACTTTTTAAATATGCCAAACACATCAGACTTCTGCTTCATAAAATAAATCCATACCTTTCTAGAGTAGTCATCAATGAAACCGATGAAGTATTGAGCACCGCTATGAAAAGAAACTGATACTGGGCCCCAAACATTTGAATGAATGTAGTCAAGATCACCCTTACTGTATGAGAGCCCGTCTTAAAACTGACTTTATGCTGCTTCTCATACACACAATACTTGCAGAAGTCTGTTGAGGTTCAAAAATTAAATAGCCACAAATAGGCCCAAAGAGATAGAAAAGACATTGGGCCCATTTCACAAAAAAAATAATAATAATAATAAAGGGTGGGCTCTCACAATAAAGAAAAGAGAGAAAAAAGAAAGAAAGGGGAAAAGGCCCAGAGGGTTGGGATCCAGAGGAAAGGCCCAAATCAGGCAGAACCAGCGAACCAGAGAAAGCCCAGGAGGAAGAACTGGGTCGGGATCCCAGAAGCCTCCCAGAGGCAGGGGATCCCTGGACGCGCAAAGTGGGATCATGGCAAAAATTAAAGAGAGATAAGAGACAAAGGGCACGTGGACCTTGTGACCCAGACACGCAATGGAAGTATAGAGCAAAACGCAGGAGCCTGGTTCTAACCATTTGGAGAAAGAGACAAGGAAGAGTACAACTGGAAAAAGCTGGAGCGTTGAGAAGAAAAGCCAAAAAAGGCCTCAGGCCAGCCAACGAAAAATCTGGAAATAGAAAGCTAGTTGCGGGACTTTCATCTTGTCGCAACAAAAAGCAAGAAGCCATGAAGAAAAAGGGAAACGACATGACTCTGAGCAAACAGGCACGGCACAAACACTAAGGGGCAAAAGGGGGAAATCATCAGTACCCCGGAGCCCGATCTGTGCTATAAAAGGAGGAAGAGGTCCACGCTACAAGGATTCGAATTCAGATTAAAAAAAGATAGAGAATTCATTTACGATTAGACCATTTTTAGGCATTCACAATTGCTTTCTAAAGTCTCATAAAATTGCAGAAGAGACTCTATAAACTTAAGAGAAAAATAGAGGAACCATCCCCGGTATCCCAGGACAGCCACTACAGTACATGCTCGAATTCATCAAGTTCAAATTTTGCAAGTCTTTGAAGCTTGAATAGCTATCAAAGTCTGTAACTTATGAACTCAGTTGAACCTTGCACCACGTCTTAGTGAGCATTGTAATCATAACTAAGGGAAATCAATAAAATACACCTCACTAATTAGAGGATCCCTAACTTGTTCTTACGTTATATTCCACTTGTCATGCATTTCCTTTACTGTTAAAATGTCATTCAATACGAATATTCCTGTTTTGTTAGCTATTTGTATTGTAGGAAGTATGTTTTGTGCACCAGTCGATTCTTAAATCAGCCCTTTAGTTGCGGAGAATCGATCCCAGTCCACCAAGAACATCTTACACGGCCCAGGATCCTTGGGCCATAGTGCTGAAGAAAAAGGCACTCTCACATTTTGGCGACTCCACTGGGGACTGGGTAAAGAAAAGGGAAGAAGCAATCCCTTCGCAGAACATGCCTCTAAGACAAAGGAACAGTAAAGGTGCTAATGTGCCACACACGGCCTCTAAGCCCGTGGGAGAAAATGAAGTGGCTACCAGACAAAGAGGTGAGGTGCCCCTAGCAGAGCACGAGGCCGTGTCAGAACAGAGGAATGCAAGGCAGGAGCAAGACCCTATAGCTCAGATGACTGCAATGTTGAAAGATTTACAACAAGAAGTTCGCCTTCTTAAAGAAGGCAAGACACAAGAAGTCAGATACAATGCCCCCCATGTGGGCAACCAAGATGGAACCCAGCCAGAGGGAGGGTCAGCAGTGGGAGGAGGAACTAACCCCCAATACCTAACACTGGCAGATGTCAGTGACCTCTTGGAACAAGAAAGGGAAAAACTTTCTGGGACCCCCAAGCAATTTTCTCGGGATCCCCCATTCCCACCAGAACTCCTTGGCAAGCCATACCCCAAGGGATATGAGCCACCAAAGTTCCATCCTTTTGATGGAAGGAATGGAAGTGCAGTAGAACACGTGAGTAGGTTTGTCCACACTATGGGCCCCTACGTAGGAGACCGGGAGCTGTGTCTAAGAGAGTTTGCTAAGTCCCTAGTGGACAGAGCGTACATTTGGTACACCACACGGAGACCTGGGTCCATTAAGACCTGGGACAAAATGATGGAAAGATTTTGTGCAAAATATTACCCTGGTGAGGACAAGGTCACTTTCCAAAGCCTTCAGATGGTAAGGCAGAGGCCTGGAGAGGATCCTGTCCAGTTCATCAAAAGATTTGAAGATGTGTCCCTAGACTGTTATGGGACCATGAAGAAAAAGAGCTCGTGGAGACTTGCATCTCTAACATGCTTTTCGATTACAGACTCAACCTCGAAAATTTATGTATCACACAGTTCGCTGACTTGTTATAGAGAACAAGAAGGACAACACAAACTATGAGGGCGAAGAGGGTGCCAGCATCCCAAGCCATGATAGCATCAGTGGGAGAAAAAAGGAAAAGGCCTAATGGAAAAATGTTCGAGGAACCACCAGTGATCTCATGTACTGTAGAAGAATTAAACCACGTCCTGGACAAATGGATCGGGGATGGAGTGGTTAGGCCATTCACTGTGTCCAGGCCACCAACCAAGGAAGAAAGGAAAAATCCTTTGTTTTGCAGGATTCATAATTATGTTAAGCACTCCACCAAGGATTGCTGGACCCTCCGTAGGCTCTTTCACAGGAAGCTAAGAGAAAGAACCCTGGAGCTCACCCAGAAGGAACCAGAAGTACAAAGGAACCCCCTGCCCAATCACAAAGGAAAGGGGGTGATAGTTGTAGTAATCCATGGGAACCCGGCAAAAGCAGAAGAGCCAGAAGGATCCTTCCACCTAAGCACAGTCAGGACCCTCCAGAAGAATCCCAAGTTCAGATCACTATTCAATCAGCTGGGATTTGGACCAGAAGCAAGGAGGGTGGCCACGGAATCTCTCATGACTATAGCAGCAGATTCAGGAATGGAATGTTTCACAGCAGAATCACATGCCAGTCGAGCTTTCCTAGAGACAACCAATGCCATAACTTTCACTGATGAAGACATGGAGGTTGAGCATCCAGACCACCGTAGACCTCTCTACCTAACGGCCACCATAAATGGTGTCCAAATCAGGAGAGCACTAGTGGACACAGGGGCATCACTCAACCTCATAGCCCTAAGTACCTTGGAAATCGTGGGCTTAGCTGGAAGGACGATCCTGGGGGCTCCCATAGAGATAACCAGATTTGGAGGATCAGCAGAATCAACCGAAGGATATATACAACTAGCTCTAAGGGTGAGGCCAATAGTAGCCTTGACCAGATTTCATGTAATCAACTCAGAGGTGTCCTACCATATACTGTTAGGACGGCCATGGCTCCATAAGCACCATCTTATACCATCCACATACCATCAGTGTGTTAAAGGGAGATTGAATGGGAGGCCTGTAAGGATCCCTGCCAACCATAACCCTTTCAGCCAAGGAGAAGTAAACTTTGTAGAAACGATGTTTTATGATGAGTTAGAACCTGATGATGAAAGTCCCATGCTAGGGACCCCAAGAACACCTATCTTGAAAAAAGAAGAAAGAGGAGGTACCCATGACTTGAGGGACCTCCTGAAGAGAAAAAGGCAAAAGAAGGAGCCCAGCACCTCAGGATCCCGGGAGTGTGTAGTAGTACGGGAACCCGGGGGAAGATTAATATACCACTTGTGAAGGTGCGTGGGACCTGAGTGCATCGTGCAGGAAGGTCCCGGACCACCAGAATGTATGATAGCCCAAGAGGAAGTCCCAAAGGAACCAGTTAAAGAGACACAAATCCAGCCTGAGGAAGAATTGCAGGAAGTAAACTTGGGGGCTGAGCTGGGATCCCAGAAGCCTGTTTTCATCAGTAGTCAATTGACAACACAAGAAAGGGGGCCACTGGTGGCTTTGCTTAAAGAATACACAGATGTGTTTGCATGGACCTATGATGAGATGCCTGGTCTGGATCTTGGGCTAGTGGTCCATGCCCTCAATGTGGACCCAGGAGTTAAACCAGTAATCCAACCAGCCAAGGTCTTTCACACTGATGTAGAAGCCCAGATAACTCAAGAGGTCAAGAAGCTACTAGCAGCTGATTTTATTAAGCCCATTCAGCACCCTAGATGGCTTTCTAACATAGTACCTGTGAAGAAAAAGAACGGCCAGATCCGTTGCTGTGTAGACTTCCGCAACCTGAATAAAGCGTGTCCTAAAGATGAGTTCTCTCTTCCTAATATTGACCTCCTTGTGGATTCAGCTGCGGGAAGTTCTATGTTCTCATTCATGGACGGGTATAGTGGGTACAACCAGATTCGTATGGCTGCCAAGGATGCCGAGAAGACAGCATTCAGGACACCAATCAGAATTTTTATTACACTGTGATGCCCTTTGGCCTCTCAGATGCAGGAGCCACATACCAGCGAACCATGACAGCCATCTTCCATGACATGATGCATGAGGAAATGGAAGACTATGTGGATGATATTATGGTCAAGTCAAAAACTAGGACATGACACCTTCAGGTACTTGAACGAGTTTTCAAAAGATGCAGAGAATACAAGCTACGCATGAACCCCATGAAATGTGCCTTTGGAGTATCTGCAGGAAAGTTCCTCGGGTTCCTGGTACATTATAGAGGCATAAATGTAGATCCAGCCAAAGCTACAGCCATTGCTACTATGAAAAGACCAACAATGGTGAAGGAGCTCAAAAGCTTCCTAAGAAGGGTCTTCTACATCAGGAGATTCGTGCCAGGACTGGCTTCAGTCACAGGAGGCTTATCCAAGCTATTAAAGAAAGGAACTGAGTTCACCTGGGGAGCAGAACAACAGGAAGCCTTCCAAAGGGTCCAACAGATCATGAATCATCTGCCCACTCTCCAGGCACCAATACGTGGGCGACCCCTGCTATTATACTCGGCATCAAATGCCCAAGCAATGGGAGCCCTGCTGGCGCAAGAGGATGATGATGGGAACGAGCAACCTGTTTACTATGTGAGCAGAACACTCAAGGATGCCGAGACTAGGTATCCCAGGATAGAAAAAGCTTGCCTAGTGGTTATTTACGCATCACAGAGACTGAAGAGATATTTCTCAGCTCACCAAATCCTTTTAGTGACTAAGTCACACCCCATAAAGCACTCCTACATCAGCCCCTCATAATGGGAAGAATAGCACAGTGGCTGGTCCTGCTTTCTCAATATGACATAGGCCTGAGGACCCCCAAGGCCGTCAAGAGTCAAGCCATAGCTGACCTCCTGGCACAGTTCCCAGGGAAGAAGGAAAGCTCGCTAAGTGAAGAGATCCCAGGTGAGGTAGCAGTAGCAGAAATCCCAAGAAAGAAATGGACAATGAGATTCGATGGGTCAGCTACAGCAACCTCAAATGGGGTGGGAATTGTACTGAGCTGTGAAAATGGGGACACCATACCTCTATCTTTCAAGCTTGGTTTTTCCTGCTCCAATAATGCAGCTGAGTACAAGGCGTACTTAACCGGGCTAACTATAGCACTCAGTATTGGGGTGAAACACATGAGAGTACTGGGAGATTCCAATCTTGTAGCCTCTCAGGTGAAAGGTGACTTTGCACTAAGGGAACAAAGTTTGGCAGCCTACAGGACATGGGCACAGAGGCTAGAGCAGGAATTCCTGACCTTTAGCATAGAGTACACGCAGAGAAGTGAAAACAGGTTTGCAGATGCGCTTGCCACCCTGGGATCCCAAGTACCATTCAAGGGAAAAGACACTCTGGTCAGAATAGGAAGGCAGGAGCATCCCATCTTAAAAATCCTCCAACAGATATCCCCGGGAGAGTCCAAGCAATGGGACTGGAGGAACGAGGTAAAAGAAAAAATGAAAGAAACAAGATCCGGAGGGAGTGTCAAAGAGCTGAGGGACTACGCTCTGATAGAAGGAGAACTAAACAGAAGACTGCCCGGAGGGATCCTATCCAGATGTATCAATGAGAAAGAGGGGAAGCTAAGGTTGGAAGAGCTACATGCCCAAGTCTGCGGGACCTTAGAAAAGATCAGTCTATACAGGAGGATGCAGTGCATGGGATACTACTGGCCAAATATGAACAAAGAGGTATCAACTATACAGGAAAAATGTCAAGAATGCCAACCCTTGGTGGACAAGAAAGAAAGCTACGCTGTATTTATTACAGAAGATTAGAGGACTCCCTTCATGGAATACTTGGCTCAAGGGATCCTACCAACTAACAGGACACTGGCTCACCAGCTCAAGAAGCTCGCAGTCAGATATTTCTTGCAAAACGGGATCCTATTCAAAAGGGGATACAGCGGAGATCCCCTAAGATGCCTGGGACCAAAGGAAGCCAGGGAAGTAGTTCGGGAGGTCCATTCTGGTGATTGTGGAAGCCACCCAGGAAAGAGGAGGTTCTATAAACAGTTACTGTTGTTAGGGTACTACTGGCTAACAATGAAAAAGGACTCCGAGGAGATAGTCAAAACCTGCCACGCATGCCAAGTCCTCGAAGATGCCATCCATACTCACCCAAATACGTTACAGGATATGACAACCCCATGGCCTTTCCACACTTGGGGGCTTGATCTCATAGGGCCTATAAATCCTCCATCCAGTGGTTATATATGGATCTTAGCAGCCACTGAATACTTTACAAAGTGGGTAGAGGCCATCCCCTTGAAAAAGGCCATTGGAGCAGCTGTAGCAAACTTCATTCGAGGCCATATCATTACAAGGTTTGGGATCCCCAGGAGGTTGATCAGGGACAACGGAACCCCATTCATAAATAAAGACATGAAGGGGTTAACTGAGGCTTACTACATCAAGCATGGAAGGTCTACACCGTACTACCCACAAGGAAATGGCCAAGCAGAGGCCACTAATAAGGTGATATTGAAGATCCTTAAAAAAATGAAGCAAGAGTATGGAGGAAAATGGAGTGACCACCTGGCAGATGTACTTTGGGCATGCAGGAGCTCTGTGAAAACAGCCACGGGATTTTCACCATTCTCCCTGGTCTATAGGACAGAAGCCATCAGCCTAGTAGAATTAATTGTTCCCACACCAAGAGTAGTACTCGAGAAAAGTCAGGAGGACACAAACAATGAAAGGAGATTAGCAGACCTGGAAGGAGTAGAGGAAGAAAGAGAGCTAGCCAAGAGAAGAAGCCAGAGGTACCAGCAAAGGATGACAAGAGCATATGCACAAGCAGTACGCCTAAGGACTTTCACTAAAGGGCAGTTGGTACTAAGGACAGCAGAGCATGTAAGAAGAAACCTACCGGAACCCTCCAAATTTGCCCCAAAGTGGGAAGGACCCTACATTATCAGGGAGGCCCATGATAGTGGGTACTACTACCTTACGAAGGAAGATGGGACAATCCTGACAGAGCCCATAAATGGGAAGTGGCTGAAACAATACTACGCATGAGAAGGGAGAGGTCTCAGTACACTAGAATCCTTTTGCCAAACTCTCCAACCTGCTAAGTGTTTATGTCTTTTATATATTATTGTTTAAGTAATTTTGTTCAAGACTCGAGGTAGAAGGACATTCCATGATCCTTACTATCTTTGTTAGATTTGCTGTATTCCTTCAATGACATTTATGTTTTAAATTCAATGAAATTTCTTCTTTTCTCAGTTATTAAATCCTAAGTATCACAAAGTCCTAACACAGACGAAATCAGGGGAGGATGCCTGAGGAAATCTTCTTGCATAACCCAGGATCACCCCACAGATAATTACAAACAGTTAAGTTTAAATACATGGTCTAGGATCCCAGGCATATACTGGGGATACCTAGCCCAGTACTTGATAAATAAAAAAAACCTGCCAAGATTCATGAGCTGGGACAAATAAAATATATTGCCCAATGTACCCAGTTCAGTACTTGCATAACCAAGAAGGAGAGGGAGGATACCTGGGGAAATCTTTTTGATGCATGACCCAGGATCACCCCACAGATAGCTACAAAGTAGCTAAGTCTCAAATACATGGTCTAGGATCCCAGGCATATACTGAGCATACCTAGCCCAGTACTTGATAAAAAAAAAAAAAAAACCTGCCAAGATTCATGAGCTGGGACAAAAATATACATATATATATTACCCAATGTACCCAGTTCAGTACTTGCGCAATCAAGAAAAAAAAAGGAGTGGGTACCTGACTGGAACCTACAACAAAACTTGTGAGAATCACAGATCAGGACTCAATAGAAAAAAAAGAGACAAGAAAAGAAGATCCACATGCCATTAAAAGGGATTAGAAGCAACACTTAGAAGCCATCATGAAGCACAAGTACATAGAAGCAGTCTCAAAACAGATCTAAAAAAAAAAGAACCAGAAGCATTGTCCAATCAAAGAAATAGAAAATTTATACAACCCCAAATTGTCCATACATATAAAAAATAAAAAAATAAAAAAAATAAAAAGCTAAGAGAGGAGGCCAGCCAACAAGGAGCCATCCGAGGGGAGAGCAAGGACAGCCGAAGAAGAAAGAACTCTCTGCCTTTTGACCTTCAGATCTTGCAAAGTCTTGTGAGCATGAGCCAAAGCTTCCTCAGCAGCAGCAATCTCAGCATCAATGCTTTTAGAAGCTCGCCTCTGGAAAAGCACTTGGGCTCATGATCGCAGATACTCCAGCAAAAAGGACAGGTTGAACTTGGCTTCCAAGAGATCCTGGACAACTCCTTTCCATTCCAAGAGCTTTTCCTCAGATAGAGAGTCTAGCGAAGAATCTCTCAAAGAAATCAGCACGGCACACAGTAGCTCCATCAGAATGTTCCCCAAAAATACTCCTCCTCTGAAACCAAGGGTAAAGTCCCCATGACTTTTAAACAGCCCTTCTAGCAGTGGTAGGCCTTCCACAGGCACAGAGAACCGCAGGAAGCTGCCATAGGAGGGCCCGAAATGGCAGAAGTGACTGGCAGGGAGGTTGTTGAACTCCAGAAGATCAAAGCGAGCCAAAAAGGTGGGGAGCCTTAAAGCAGGATCTGAAACAACCACATCTGGAGCCTCCCCCACTACTGCATTATCGTCTGGAGTCCCAAAGGAACCTTCAACCCCCTGAACAGCATGAGGGCCAACAACCTGAGCAGATCCTACACCCCCCTCAGGAACCACAAGTTCAGGATCTTTGATATCAACTCCTGCAAAAAAAAAAAAAAAAAAAAAAAAAAAAAAGGAAAGAGAAAAGGGGGGCAGACTTAGCTTTTTCTTTAAAAAAAAAAAAGGAAAAAGAAAGATAAGGAACAAAAGAAGGTAGAAGAGAAACCAGTATCAGCCTCTTGGGGCGGAGTTCCCTCATCTTGCTCCTCTGACTGCTTGAAGGACTTTGGGAAAGAACACATGCAAGTTGAAGAAAAGGTGAGGAAGCCTCAGCAAAACGGCTAAAAGAAGGCAGGGATACAGGGGGCTTCGCCATAACAAAAAAAAAAATACAAGGGAAGGACAAAAAGAGAGAAAGAATGCAGTAAAGACAATCAACACCCCACCTTCAGAATCCTCCGATTCCAAAGAAGTAGCAGCACCAGAAGCAGATCTCACAATGGGTTGGCCTAGAAAGAGAAAGAAAGAAAAAAAAATGAAGAACTCAGAGGAAAGAAAAAAGAAAAAGGAGGGTGCAAAAGAAATAAAGTTAAAAAGCTATAAAAAAATTAAAAAAAAAAAGGCTCACCTGTTTGCCCGGATGATGATGCGCCTCCAAAAGTCCTTGTACTTAACCCAGTCTGAGGTAACACGGTCTTGACAGGACTGGGAATCTATTCAAATTGAGGACCTGGGGACGCGGGAAGCTTGGGAGCCTCAGGATCCTGGGCAGCCTGGACATCCTGCATTGGTTGCCCGGTCTCCTCAGCTATGCCACCACTGGGAGTCTCCTCCTCCCTACTCTGGGATGTAGCTACAGCCATCTCCTCCTCCAAAGTCTCACCAACCACAGGGGGAGGAACCTCAACCTGAAGAAGGGAAAGAAAGAGAACAACATAAAAAAAAAAAAGGGGAGGGCATGAGCAACAGGGCAGAACGAGTATATAACACTTGTGAGATGAATATGAGCAAGCAGCAGAAGACACAGATAAGGAAAACCATACCACATCTTCACCAGAAGATTGGCTTCTACCCTTCCTGGGATCTAGCTTACGCTTGGACTACAAGAAAGACAATCACTCATTAGTTCAAAAAAGAAAAGAAAAGGGAAGAAACAACAAAACTGCAACCTAAAAGAGCAAAGGAGGAAAAAGGCCTTGCCCTTCTCTCTCTTTCAACAGGGTTTCCAGGTCTCTGTTGTTTACTACGGGTACGTCCAGAGGGTCCCGAGGAACCATGAACTGAAGGACTCACAGGAGCCTGGGGAAAAGAAGACTCTACCTTAATCTTCACCCGGCCCCTTATGGCCAAAGGGCCAACATCCTCTACACTCTTTTCAGCCGCGGCCTCCTTCAACTTTTCCTGTTTAATTGTTTTCCCTTTACTCATGCCAACGGAGTACTGGCACTTATGGCCTCTACTGCCCCTTTCTTAATTGGTACCCCAGCAGAAGCACCAACAACAAGGTCACACCCCAACCAATTCTCTAGGAAATCCTGCGCATAAGTCACCCAGCCTTCCCTAGAAGCATGCCATTTTGCAAAACCAGTTTTGCTGCTCACAGCAGTAGAAACAACACCAGCAGTAGGCAGGGACAGACGCTTGTTGGATGTTAGGGCAGAAGAAATGCCAGGGTTGGTTACTCTCCCAATCGTGTCAAAGCCAGCATAATCAGCAAAGGACTTCTGAACCCTCCTCCAAAAACCGGCATAACCACTGGAGGCAAAAACTCCCCTCTGAGAGTTGGGCACTACAAACTGAGGACTCCGTCGTGACCAATAGGAGAAGGCTTGAAGTCTCATGAAGGGATCCAAGGAAGGAAGAGAAGGAACTATGTCATTAAACACTGGGGGAATATCCTGATCAAAGCCAAACTGCCGAAGTACTTGATGCGCCGAGTAATGGGTGTACCGTGGGCCAGTCGCGGAAAGCATAGGAAGCCAGGAAGGACTAATACAAGCCAAATAGGCTAAGATACCTTCATCGCCACGACTTAAATCAAAAGTATTCCCTGTAGAAGTCAGAAAAGGAGATAATACAGAATCGCAAACAAAACCAAGGCCAAACTCCCGGGGAGAGCGCCAATGTAAGTGGCCTACTTGATCAAATAACTCAACCAAATTAAGATTGCCACCTTTCAGACTCAGCCAACAGAAAATAATAGGGTGGCTGTCAGTTGAGCTGCCACAAAGCCCTTTTACCACATCAGGGGATCCCTGAAACTTATCTTTCACAAATTTTAAACTCCTACACTTTGCTAAAGTAACTGAGGAACGATCCCACATAACTACCTGGAGAATGACGCAATGAAGCAAAGAAGTAATAACATAACAAGAATCACCTTCAGCTTCACCTCCATGAAGTTGATCCAATTGAGAATAAACATGGCCCAAAAACATGGGGGCTAGAGGATATTGAGCGCCCTGAGCCAACTTAATTGCCAAAGGAAAAAAAGTGGACTTGATTCCATACCCGAGGAACTCGCTGAACAGGAACTTGCTAAGCCAGAATGCAAGGAACCCGGCATGCCTGACTTCCTTATCCTTCTCACGCGAAAGAGTCATAACCCACCTGCCCATCCTGGCCGGTTTCCCACCAGAGGAAGCAGTATGTTTGCCAAAGTGAGCAAATAATTTTTCTTCCACTTCAAGATCCTCATCAGAAAGCTTAATATCAAAGGGGTTTTCATCCCTAAGCACCGGAAGGAGAAAATTGTTGACCACATCATCCAAGGTAACAGTCAATTCACCAACAGAAAAGGAGAAAGTGTGCAGAACAGGACACCAGCGGCACACCAAATACCTAAGGCCTTTGGCATCTCTGAAACCCTCAAGATTCCTGGAAATAGCCACTGCCTTTAGGACGCCGGCACGCTCCAAACGGCCCACAAGCTCCTTGTCGGAAAGCTCATTATCCACCCAAATGGGCCAGCCTTGGATCTTTCCAGCGACAAAATCAAAGAAGATGGGGACCGCTTCCCGAAGTCCTTGCCTGATTTGGAGATCAAAAATCTCCCTAGGATCTGGAACTTGTGCAGAACCAACAAAACCTGCTTGACCAGAGAAAACCCAGGCGTGAGGGGATGGAGGGGTCTCGCCATGGGACACCCGAGGCAAAAATAAGCTAGGAGTATACCAGGGGTCTCGCAAAGGAAAAGTAGGGCACCCAACGACAGACTCATCTTGCGCAGAACTAGAGGAGCCCTCACCTTCAAAGGGACTAGGAGTACGCTCCTTTCTTTTTCGAGAAGAGGAAGAAGCCATTAAAGTAATGGGTATCTGGAAAGAAGAAAGAAGATAGCGACGAGACTGATCAAAAGAAAAGAAAAAAGGCTGGGAACAGAAGACTCAGGTAGACAAGGCAAAAGAGTAATGAGAAAATGCTAGAATGAAGGAATAAGAGTAGTTAGAGAAGACAATGTGTGGAAAGACGCGCCAGTTGCCAGGAATTAAATTTAAAAGGGAAGAAGTTATTAGCAGTTATTAATGAGTGTTATGGAAAACGTAAAAGTAAGTGGTGGGAGTTTTATTTCAACTCAACTGCCACGTCCCACGAAAAAAGGAGGAGTTACAAAAAAGAGAATCAAAGGAGCCAGGATCCCTGTAGAAAGATCAAAACAAGAGAGAATCCTACAGAAAATTCACGTATGGGCTGCAGGCAACCCATGAGCTCGGGGGGCTAAATGTTGAGGTTCAAAAATTAAATAGCCACAAATAGGCCCAAAGAGATAGAAAAGACATTGGGCCCATTTCACACAAAAAAAAATAAATAATAAAGGGTGGGCTCTCACAATAAAGAAAAGAGAGAAGAAAGAAAGAAAGGGGAAAAGGCCCAGAGGGTTGGGATCCAGAAGAAAGGCCTAAATCAGGCAGAACCAGCGAACCAGAGAAAGCCCAGGAGGAAGAACTGGGTCGGGATCCCAAAAACCTCCCAGAGGCAGGGGATCCCTGGATGCGCGAAGTGGGATCACGGCAAAAATTAAAGAGAGATAAGAGACAAAGGGCACGCGGACCTTGTGACCCAGACACGCAGTGGAAGTACAGAGCAAAACGCAGGAGCCTGGTTCCAACCATTTGGAGAAAGAGACAAGGAAGAGTACAAATGGAAAAAGCTGGAGCGCTGAGAAGAAAAGCCAAAAAAGGCCTCAGGCCAGCCAACGGAAAATCTGGAAATAGAAAGCTAGCTGAGGGACTTTCATCTTGTCGCAACAAAAAGCAAGAAGCCATGAAGAAAAAGGGAAACGACATGACTTTGAGCAAACAGGCACGGCACAAACACTAAGGGGCAAAAGGGGGAAATCATCGGTACCCCGGAGCCTGATCTGTGCTATAAAAGGAGGAAGAGGTCCACGCTACAGGGATTCGAATTCAGATTAAAAAAAGATAGAGAATTCATTTACGATTAGACCATTTTTAGGCATTCACAATTGCTTTCTAAAGTCTCATAAAATTGCAGAAGAGACTCTGTAAACTTAAGAGAAAAACAGAGGAACCATCCCCGGTATCCCAGGACAGCCACTACAGTACATGCTCGGATTCAACAAGTTCAAATTTTGCAAGTCTTTGAAGCTTGAATAGCTATCAAAGTCTGTAACTTATGAACTCAGTTGAACCTTGCACCACGTCTTAGTGAGCATTGTAATCACAACTAAGGAAAATCAATAAAATACACCTCACTAATTAGAGGATCCCTAACTTGTTCTTACGTTATATTCCACTTGTCATGCATTTCGTTAAAATGTCATTCAATACGAATATTCTTGTTTTGTTAGCTATTTGTACTGTAGGAAGTATGTTTTGTGCACCAGTTAATTCTTAAAACAGCCCTTTAGCTACGGAGAATCGATCCTAGTCCACCAAGAACATCTTACACGGCCCAGGATCCTTGGGCCATAGTGCTGAAGAAAAAGGCACTCTCACAAAGTCTAGCTTGCATGTCTTCACCCCTTTCAATAAATTTCTCTTGTGTAACTCTAACATACCACGTTCACTAATATGGCCAAGTTGCATATGCCATAATTTTGTGTCGTCAGTGCTAGACTCCACCGGAGTGGTGACTGCAACTCTTCCTACGACTGTGTTCCCAATCAATCCGTAAAGTGTGCTTATTTTCTATCCCTTCATCACCATCAAAGCACCTTTGGTAATCTGCAACTCTTCCTACAACTGTGTTCCCAATCAATTTGTAAAGTGTGCTTATTTTCTATCACTTCATCACCATCAAAGCACCTTTGGTAATCTTCATAATTCCACCCTTTGATGAGTATGAATAGCCCAAATCATCCAATACTCCTAAAGAAATTAAATCCTTTCTAAGTCTGGAACATGTCTAACATTACTAAAAACTCTCACAACTCCATCAAACATCTTGATCTTCACGGTACCAATTCCAATAACCGGGCATGTAGCATCATTACCCATTTGGACCATACAACCATTGTAAGGCTTATACGTGTCAAACCAATCTTTCTTTGGAGTCATATGATATGAGCATGCTGAATCTAAGACCCAAGATTCCAATAGAACATTGTTACTTGATGAGACTGAAAGTAAATCTGCACCAACTTCACTGTCATCTGATGTTTCTTCAGCAACACCAGCTGATTCTAAAGGCTTCTTTCCATTCTTCTTCTCCTCTAAATGTTCTTTCAACTCTTTACATTGATTCTTGTAGTGCCCTTTCTTGTGACAATAAAAGCACTCTACATCTTTCTTTGCACGTGATTTAGACTGTGATCTGTTCCTGTTGGAGTTCCGTCCTCTTGACCTGCTTCTACCCCTATTGCTTGACTCAGACTTTACAATAAGTCCATCAGCCTGAGAACCATCGCCATCTTGCTTCATCTTTATGTGTGACAAGAGAGCACTAGTCACCTCCTCAAGTATTATAGTCTCTTTCCCGTATATCAACGTAGTTACTAGATGATCAAAAGAAGTAGGAAGCGACGCTAACATGAGTAATGCTTTATCCTCGTCCTCATAATTAACCCCAAAACTTGATAGTTGGGTGTTCAACATGTTAAACGTATTGAGATGCTCCAACATATCAGAACCCTCCTTCATATTCAAACTATACAGTTGCTTCTTCACGTACAACTTGTTCGTCAAATTCTTTCTCATATAAAGACCTTCTAATTTTTCCCAAACTTCCACTGCAGTCTTTGCTTCTAGGATGTTATGAATGACCTCATCACCTAGGTTAAGATGAATAGCGCTAGCTGCTTTCTCATCAATCTCTACCCATTCTACATCCTTCATTGTTTCCGGTTTCTTCTCCTTCCCAAGCAAGGCCTTGTGAACTCCTTGTTGAATTAGGAGATCCTTCATCCGCCTTTGCCAAAGAGAAAAATTTCCCTTACCACAAAACTTCTCCATATCGTACTTTGTGCTTGACATCTTTATTGTGGGACATTCTAGCCTTTTGCCCCTAATTGTTTTTTTATTTAGCAATTTGCCCCTATTTCGAAACTATATAGGGATATGCCCCTGTTTCAATACTCGATTACCCTAAAATCGAGTTTCAATGAAATACTCGATTTGTAGAAAATCGAGTTATGCCCGATCAAACTTTTAAAAAAAAAAAAAAAATTGCATGTAACTCGAGCTTAGGGAAATCAAGTTCTCATCAATCTCTACCCATTCTACATCCTTCATTGTTTCTGGTTTCTTCTCCTTCCCAAGCAAGGCCCTGTGAACTCCTTGTTGAATTAGGAGATCCTTCATCCGCCTTTGCCAAAGAGAAAAATTTCCCTTACCACAAAACTTCTCTATATCATACTTTGTGCTTGACATCTTTATTGTGGGACATTCTAGCCTTTTGCCCCTAATTGTTTTTTTATTTAGCAATTTGCCCCTATTTCGAAACTATATAGGGATATGCCCCTGTTTCAATACTCGATTACCCTAAAATCGAGTTTCAATGAAATACTCGATTTGTAGAAAATCGAGTTATGCCCGATCAAACTTTAAAAATAAAAAAAAAAATGCATGTAACTCGAGCTTAGGGAAATCGAGTTCCATGCAAAAAAATTTTACAAGTGTGATCGCCCAATATTTAGGGAGACATATAGCGGCGTTTTTAAGCCCTATAGTGACGTTTTTAAGCCCTATATTAGCGTTTTTTTGGAAAAAAATTTTATACCAGATTTCAGTGGCCCTATAGCGGCGTTTTTTAATCCCTATAGTGGCGTTTTTCTGGAAAAAACTTTTTATAAGTGTAACTACCAGGTTTCAGTGGCCCTATAGCGGCGTTTTTTATCCCTATAGTGACGTTTTTAAGCCCTATAGTGACGTTTTGGAACTCGATTTTCATTTACTCGAGTTTCATGATTTTTTTTTTTTTTTTTTTTTAAGTTTGATCGGGCATAACTCGATTTTAAACTAATCGAGTACTTTAAGTAACTCGATTTTAGGGTCATCGAGTATCGAAACAGGGGCACGCACCTATATAGTTTCGAAACAGGGGCATTTTGCCAATTAAAAAAATAAAAAGGGGTAAAATGCCAGAATGTCCCTTTATTGTGTTCAAAGGATTGAATCCTAACCTGGCTCTGATACCATTTGTTGTGCAGATAGCACCCCAAGACTCAAATCAATAACAGTAAATAGGCATAAATTAAATAACAAGAACACACAAAGAACACAAGAATTTATGTGGTTCAGCAAACTGCCTACCTCCACGGTGACGACGGAGAAATTTCACTATATATGTGTGTTATTAACCAAGTCGGCAGGAGCATTCCCTTTATAACTAGGACTCGGTCAACTTAGGTGACCAAATTTAGGCTTGGCAATTCAAGCCACACGGGCCCAATATTGGTGAGTTGCATGACATTGGTATAATAAAAAAAGGTCATTAGGGTGTATTTTATTTCATGTTTGTTTTTTACAAATTGCCTTAAAAGCTACTTTGAAGAAGTGTATTTTAGAGAAGTTTGCTCTAGTAAAAGGCAGATCTTTAGAGCATCCGCATTTGGGCTTGTAAATGCCAAATGTTAAGAACATTTGGCATTTAAGCCCCAAAACCCATCAACAATGGGAAGGCTATATCCCATATGCCAAAAAAAATTTGAGATTTTGCTACAGTACCATCTCAAATGTAAGATGGTACTGTATAGCAAGATGGTATAAACAAAAATATTTTTTAATTAATTTTACCCGGCATTTCTCACTCTCCCTCATTTTATCTCTTTCTTTTCTCTCTCTTCCTTCTCTCTTTCTCATCCCCTCTCTCTCTCGCCGAATCACCAAGCCGGATCGGAACTCACGCCGGATCGAATTTCTAGATCGGCGTGGTGGCGAGCTAGTGGCGCGGCTAAGATCGGCTGATGGCAAGGTGGGTTCCGTTCCAATGGGGTTCCGTTCCATTCCGATGGAGATCGGTTTGGCGAGGTGGGTTCCGTTCCGATGGAGATCTGTTCCACGAAGATCGGCATGGATTGTTGATGGGTTCCGATGGCGAGGTAGGTTCCGATGGATTGTTGATGGGTTCCGATGCCGAGATGGGTTCCGATGGCGAGATGGGTTTCGATGGCGAGGTGGGTTCCGATGGAGATCGGCATGGATTGTTGATGGTGGGTTTTTCTTCAAATTTTTGTTTTGGGATTGTTGTTGTGATTTGCTGGGGTGGCTGGGTTTCTTCACGGTGATTTGTTGTTGTGATTTTCTCTGGGTTTTTGTGTTGACGGTAGTTTCTGGGTTGCCGGTGGTGGTGGTGGTGTGTAGCGGTGGTGGTGATTGTGGTTCCTGACCAGAAGGAAAGAGAGAGAAAGAATAAATAATGTATAAATAATGTGTTGTAATGTATAATGGTAATTGTGAGAAATATTATTTTATTGTGTAAAAATATTATTTTAATGAGAAGGATTGGAATATAAAAGTTGGGATGTTGGAGAATTGTAAAATTGTATTGTATAATTGAAAAAGTGACTTTTTGAGATGGTAAAATAAGATGGGATTTAGAATCCGGCTGTGGATGCTCTTACTCAAGTGATATAGGTACTTCACTCAAGTAAGTGAATCTCGGTCATGCGAAATAATAAAGGAACTCGATACTTCACCTATCATTTGTTCAAGGCTCATTTGTGCAAATAAAGAGTTCATGAAGAAGATTCGATTAGCATGATTGTACAGGATTTAGGGTCACTACGATTAAAAGACAAGCAGAGAATTTGCAAAGTTTGTAATAGAGAGTCTAGCCATACAAATATTTTGTAAATAGATTACTTTAACTACTTTTCCTGTAGCGAATTTTCTACAAGATTTTATCCTTGAAGTGGTATTTCCATAAAAAAAGTTCTTTAGTTTTCCACTTCGTTATCAAAGTTTGTGCCTTACTTATAATGCTTTCATACTTACTACTTTTAGATTTGGTATTGATATATGTGGTTAACTATTTATCAGTGCAGTTTAACCATATCGTGTAAGATTTATCACTAAATTCAATAATTCCGTTGAATAAATCACATAGGGTCTAAAATTTTTCACAAATGAACCAAAGCAAACAAATAAATGAATTTTTAGCCACTATATTAGTAAATGCCTACCAAGAGCCTTGTACTTCAATTGGTTGGCACTTCCAAGGTTCAAATTTTCTCTCCCCATTATAACTATTGAATTATCAAAAAAATACCTTTTAAAATTGAGAATGGTAACATGTCAATTTGGACCATAAGCAACATTTGATATCAAAGATTCCATTTATATAAATAAATAAAATAGTTATTAAGTGATGGACATGGATAACCTTGTAACCGAAGTAAAGTCCTAATGTTGAGGAGGTAATCTACTCAAATGATAGGCATTATTCTATCCTTCCCCAAAGTAACTAAATGAATAAATATTAAAGAACAGCACCGTAGATGTATGGTTTATATAATGGAATTATAATGTGTGCAAGACCAAAAAATCACAAAGTATACAATTGGAGTTGAACATTCAGTAGTTACCTTCCAAGAAAAAGAGAATAAAGAAAGAAAAATCTTCATGTTTGGCTAGTATATGCCAATTATTAACAGGATACCAGTACATCACATAGTACAATTAATGAATATGTTAAAACCAACACTTCATTTTCCTATCGAAGATGCTAGGTCCGTAAATTGAATTGGCCATGGCAACAAGAAGGGGGAACTGCATTAATACAAAGAGGGTGATAGGAATACTAGCCAAGCAAATGACAGGTTTGAAAATCCATGATTGTTCATGTAGCATAAGTAAAAGTGCAGCCGAAAAGGTTGTCATCATGGCTACAATAGAGAAGAAAAGGGCGGAAAGTCCTATTATCATCTTTCTAGGCAATGACTCAAGGAAATCTTCTTCTGCATAACGAGATGTGAGGATTCCTAAAAACATCAAGACTGAAGTTGAGGAAGAAAATAGTGAGAGAGCATCGGATACTATAAAGACCAGAAATAATTTTTTATTTAAGAAAATTGGGAAGCCATTATTTTGGTCGTTACCACCTGGAATGGTAAATACAGCAGCAAACATAATGGTAACAATGAGAGCACCCACCACAGTACAAGAAGATGCTGTGTCCTTCATCCATTTCTCTCCCTTGCTCATCATGTCCTCATGGTTCTTTGTAAACAATTGTCGGGGAGTCAAACCCTCCTTGTTTAAATGTCCATGAACCCTAGGAGGGACAATGCTTTCCACCTCCTGCATTTGTCAAACAAAATCTTAGAAACAAATATATATATATACACACACACACACATATATCACAACATTAGAAAAGATAGAAATTATTTACCTCATTTATATATTAGGCGGAAATACTATTTTCGTCCTTACATTTTCACCCCATTTCTACTTTGGTCCATACTTCTTTTTTTTTACCTCTTTTAATCCCTAAAATAAAAAACCGTTCTGTTTTGATCCCTATCGTCATCTCACTAACGGAGGGGTTGTTCACATAAGAGTTGAGACTAACAAATGTTTTACACTTGCCCTAATGGTTTAGTGACTGGTTTTACTTCTCACTTTGTGCCTATTAAATGAGTGTAATACATTTGTCAATCTCAACTATCAAGTGAGACACCCCTTCCCCCCCCACCCCCCACCCCCCCCCCCCCCCCCCCCACAAGTTATTGTATCACCAAAACTTCCAAGATGATGAAGTTATCCTTAAAATTTTCAAAATCACCAAATACCCCTTTAATCTTCAAAATAATCAAAATACCCCTACACCCTTTAAATGATCCAAATATCTCCTTAAAATCTTCAAAATGACAAAATTCCTCTAAAATTTCTAAAATTATTAAATTACCCTCTCAAAGAGTCAAAACCTTCAAAATGTCCCTGAAACTTTCAAAACGACGAAAATACCAGTAAAACCACTAGCATGATGAGAAAAAATATATCTGTTGAAATCCTCTAGAATAAGACCTAGTAAACTTATAAAATGACAAACATACCTCTAAGATTTTCAAAATAATTAACCAAATAATAATAATAATAATAAAAACGTCCAAAATAATGAAAGTAACTTACAAAGTGACCAAAATATTCTTGAAGCCTCCAAATGACCAAAAAATACTTTCAAAAACCTCTAAAATCACTTAATGTCCCCTACAATCACCAAAAAAAAAAAAAAAAAAAAAAAAAAAAAAACCATTGAATCACAAAAATGCCTTATGAAATCTTCAAAATGATCACGCTATTCCTCAAAACTTAAAGAATCGCCCCCCAAAACTTTAAAAGTAGCTCAAAACCAACTTTCAAGTGTCCTTTTATAGGTTTGAAGTGTTTGTAATTTTGTATGTGGATGTATAAGTTTATTTGAAAGTTTTTATTAATTATTTTAGCATTTCTTTGTTGTTGTACTCTTATTTTGATTGTGTTTTTTTTATGTTGATTTTAGTTTTCTGTATTAGTATTTTAAAGTAATAAATTAAAACTTATTATCTAATATTCACACAAAAATATAGAAATGTTTTGTAAATTTCTGTACCAGCGAAAGTAATACAACCAAACACCAAAAAATATTCAAAAGGGCCACAGTAACATTTTGTAGCCTACTGTTACTGCTTGATTAAAGACTCTAATAGTTGTTTAAGTGAACATATAGCCAAAAGTTAAAGACCAAGAAATTAAAAGTGAGAGAGATAACCTTAAACCATTGTAGTTCTCTTTGCATCTTCAAAGCTGCACCTGGGATGTCATTAAGTGAGGTAGAAGGTGCTGACATCCCTGCCATATGTAATAAGTTATTGTAGTTGGAGGAATCTGTACCAGCTGCCAAAGCGTTTTTCATATTATGACCATAGATAAGGCCAAAGATTTTGGCTCGACGATATTGGACAGCAGCCGAAAAAATGTTGCTTGATACTGCATCACGGCTGCACACAAATACTGGATCCACTTTAACCATTTCAAATACAAACTCAAAAATCCCTTCCTTGGCTGCATGGACGATGGCATTTCGAACGCGACCAGTCACCCTTTGTTGAGAATTTGAAATTGAGATCTGTTCCTTCATGCGCCTCAGGAGTTCATTGGATAGGAAGTCGGTCAACTTCATTTCATATAGATGCTTCATACCTTGGTGAATAATCAAAACATTGAGAAATTGAAACCAAAAAAAAAAAAAAAAAAGTCACAATCTCTTTCGCTCGTAATTATCTAAGCGACCTTAAAGATTAGACTACTCCATTTAAGGTGCGCTTGAGATTAATATCTACAAGTCTCATTTACTTGTTTCCTTCATTTACTTAGCAAAAAGAAAACAATTTCCGATCCCATGGACTTAGTTGTTTAAAGTGTTTAGAAGTGAGTAAGCACGTGTGCTTATAATAAGTAACAAAATTACCCAATAAGTTAAGAGTATTATTTTTTAGGTGAGCTTTTAAGACTAACACCTATAAATCCTATCCACTTGTATTCTTCATTTTCATTAGGTGATAATAAGCAAGTGAAAAACTGAAAAATAAATAAATAATTGGAGGGAATGTAATAAAGAACCAATTGGAGTGGATGTGATGTTAATATTTTTAAAATGGGAGGAATATGAAAGTTAGAAACAAATTTTAAGTTTCGATTATGACCAGAATGTAACTTTGGAAAAAAAAAAAAAAACAATTTAAAAATAGTTATTTAAGTAAATATATTTGTTCCCATTATGAAACAATTTTTTAATCAAAAAATAATTAAACTAGAAACAATTAAAAATTAGTCATATTATTCTTAGTTGATGTCAGTCTTTGAATTTTGAATCTTCAAACACACGGAAAAATTAAATTAATGTGCAAAACTTAGATACAGTTTTTTAAGTTTAGTACATCAGGGTTTCTAATTAAATTTAAGCACATAGTTATTAACAAATAAAACATAAATAGTGTTATTATTTTCAAAAACAATATAACTCAATACAATTATATGTTTGAATTTAATTATGTAATGTAATTATTGTACCTAAGGAATTATAATAAATTGAGTTCTAAAGTACAATACCCAAGAGAGTTTGGAGATTTGAAACTAGTTGGCTCAACGAAGATAGCCCTGCAATGTAAAAACCTTGCTAAAATGTAAATTTGAAAATTATTCTCATAAAAAGAACAGGCAATATAAGCATTATATATGTAAAACCCTATATTTTAATCCCAATTTCAAATTAAATACTAAAATTTAAATTTCATTATTTTCCATCTTATAATTTCACATGGTTATGAATGCTTTCATTATAGTTTTCTATGATGAAAGGGAATCATGCAGTGGTAATTATTGAAAAAAAAAATCACAAAATTTGATTGTCAATGTTAGCATTCACATTGGTCTCCCTAAAATAGGATAAGAGACCAATTGGTCTCTTCACCCTTGGAAAAGGCCCTAAATGTGTTTATATATATATATATATATGTGTGTGTGTGTGTGTGTGTGTTTTGAATAAGCTTCAGTTGTTTGTATATTTGCCCAAGCACATTTTTGCAAAATCATATTTTGCATAATCGGTTCATGACATGATGTAGGTGATTTTTGGACTTCATTGAATATATTTTGAACTTTATGCTATTTTACATGAACTAGTACAAATGCAATACTTCTCTATATTCAAGAAAGCATTGTTTATTCCCAAACTCTTATATATTAGTTTGTGTGTCTTATAATTGGAAAAAAAAAAAAAAAAAATGGTGCTTTGCATAGTATTAAAAACTGGAATGGTCAAAGAACCCAAAAAAAAAAAGTACCAATTCTCCATTGTTTACTAGTTTTGGAGGTTTTGATTGGACCGAATTATAGTTCGATTCTCAGTTGAACTTGCTAGTTTAGTCCAGTCTAGTCCTGTTTTTTAAACTGTAGTATGATATTTTGAAAAGTGGGTTGAATAAAAAAAATTAAATAAGTAATATTTTTATAAAATAAAGTATAAAATAGGGATTCTGATGTGGATGTTTTGAAAAATTGTTAGCTAAAACAAAAAAAAAAAAAATTCTTATATAAAATTTGGAGCAAAATTTAGAGACACATAATGACTGCTCTTTCACCACCCAAATCTTGAGAAAAGGAACTTTGGACAATGACATACCTGATCCACTAGTTTCATTATCATTGCTTGATTTGCTTCGATTTCCTGCTAGTTTTTGAATGTTCAAACGATTTTCATTGATGGGACCCGATGATTGAATATGAATACCTTTAAAGGAAAAAAAAAAAAAAAAAAAGGCACAAAATTGTATAATTCAAGCATCACTATATCTGTTTCTAAAATAATAATTAATAATTAAAAAAAAAAAAAAAAAAAAAAAGCTTCACTATATCCTAGGATAAATTGATATTTTGAAAAAAGAGAAATAATTACAATTTGGCTTTATCTTAGGGTAGTGTTTATTATATACAAACTATTTTATATACTTTTACACACATCCCAAAAAGTTAATGAAATCGTGACATGAAATCACGATTTCCAACTTATGAGATATATGTAAAACTATAAAATAGTTTGTGTACAACAAATTAACTCTTATTCTTCTCACCAAAAAAAAACTCTTATCCTAAATTACTAAACTGCAATGTTCAACAGGAAACATATATAGAATCAAGACAGCTATAGATTATATTAGGGAGATGATTTCTTCAAACAATTGATTGCCACAGTTTAAATCTTGAAAATTTGGAATCCAAAGTTATACGGTAAAAAATATTAAAATCTTTAAATAAGGGACATAAGTTATAGTTGTGATGTTTTTCAAAAAAATAAAGTTATAGTTGTGGTAGGAACATCCCATTAACGATTCTGGGGTGCTACCCATTTTATGTTTAATTTTTAATTGTTTTTTGATAATTCAATAGCTTGAAAGAAAGTTTAAATTCGGAATGTATTTTTGGAAATATAAAAATGTACGAGTCACAAAACTTTGGCTAAAATGTTATCCATTTTAACATGTACTTTTAACTGCCTTAATAAATTTATAAATAACATAAACATCTCTTAAATTTGGTTAAAATTATTAGTCCAAAGGCTCCCCCCTCCCTCCATTTACATTAAAAGTAGCCATGCATATATGGGCAAATATAGAGAGGACCTATTTTTTGTATCAAAATTTTTTACTTTTTTTTTTTTTTTTTTTTTTTTTTTTGCAAATAATCTAAATTTTAGAAAAGAAAAAAAAAAGATTTGAATGTCTGTTTTTAACTGTTTATCTAGTTTTTTGCTGAAAATACCATAGATAAAAGCCAAAATCTAGATACACACATGCATAATTATATAATTCAAGCTTCACTAACTAAATCTAGATACACTAAGTGCAAGCTCCAGAAGCATATAAAGCGTACTAGTGGGAGGGTTCTCCTTCCGATGTTGGATTCCAAGCAAGCTATTGGTCCTACACTCGGTCGAAGAGGACAAACTCGTGAGGGCCTGGCTCCCAAAAACGAACAAATATCCTTTGTGTGGAGTCAAGCACCCACAAGCGTCATTTCACTTGTATTCCTTTTAGCTACAATGATTTTCTAAGAATTCTAACGAATTTAAAATATGACTGGCCATATGCCAAGAGTTTTTTAGTTCAATTGGTCATTCCTAAAATATTAAATTAGGATTATCTATTTCAAAAATAGATTCATGCAATTACCGACTATAGAAATAGTCTCTTATAGAAATAATTTCTTCCAAAAATCCTCTTAATTTTTCTAATTCTTGTATTTTTTTTCCGTAAGCATGTCAAAATTCATATTTTGACATACTTATTTTTCATTTCCAGTGCTATCAAAGAGATCAAGTTATCCATGTAAAATCTTACTATTTTTAATTTCAAATAATGTTTAAGACTGTTAATCTTAACTTAATTTTTTAGAATTATATTATTTTGTATAGGGATGACAATTTAAATCTGACCCGCAGATACCTGGTCCGGCCCAACCCTAATAGGCCTGATTTTACCTGGCTTGATAAAGAATAAGGTCGGGCATGGGTTTAAAAAAAAAAAAAAATCCTGAAGCGAGTTTGGGTCGGGTTCGGGTTTTTATAAAAAAATTGGAAACCTGACCCGGATATGACCTGGTTGCCCTGAAATTACAAACCCCACCCCCCCCCCCCCCCCTCTTATATATATAGTTGTAATGTAAACCCTATGTCCCTAACCCAGCCGCCTCTCATAATCTGATCTTATTTCAATTTACGCCCTCAGCCTCACGCCTCAACCTCACATCTCCAGCTCACAATGTCACTCACTCTGTCTCAGCTCTCTCACTCACTGTCTCACATGGCCACAAGCCCACAAGCAGTCAAGCACAGGCAGTCGCCGATCTCACACTGTCGCCACACAGTCACAAGCCTACAGCTCTCTACTCTCTCAACTCCGTTTCATCCTCACCGTCGGTGATCTCACACTGTTGCACAGCCCTCTGCCCCTCTCATCTTCCTCGCCCATGGCCTCACGGCCTCGTTATACCTCGATCTCCATTTTTTTCTTTTTTCTTTTTCTGGGTTCAATTCGTCTCAATGTGAGTTTGTGTTTGTGATTTTGAAAGGGAAAATCATAGATCTGACATTTGTGTTTCAGATTTCTGTGTTTATGTTTGTGATCGTGTTTGGATTTGTGTTTGTGTTTGTGATTTTGGGTCGAAAAATCATAAATTGAAGTTTGTGTTTTTGATTTTGGGCTTGGCTGGGCATAAGGGGACGGGGCCCACGGAGGCCCGACGGGGCGAGTTTGGGGGTTAAGAAAAAAACCCGTTTAATAAACGGGTCAGGTCTGGGTTTCTGGGGCAGACCCGCAAGTCGGGTCCGGGTATGGAAAAACCTGGCCCGAACCCGACCCATTGTCATTCCTAATTTTGTATCTAGGCTTATGAATTACATGGATTATTCATATAATCTTAACTTAATCATATAATCAAATGGATTAATCTTAACTTAATTTTTTAGAATTTTTGTTTAGGCTTATTTTTTCAATTAGAATTTTTTTAGAATTTATTCATACTTTAATTGAGAATAACTATTTTCATTACATCAAAATGGTAGTATAGTACCACAACATGTGTTATCCGATGTAGTATTAATAATGTTGGGTGTTACAACCTATAGATATGTTTTGTTTAACTGCCAAGAGTTTTGTAATTCAATTGGCACCTATTTATGTTTTTTTTTTTTTAATAAAAATTCGATAGTTACAACAAGGGAGGGGAGATTTGAACCCTAGTGTATCTATGTGCAAAAGTGCAAACTAGTTAAGCTACAAAACACTTGGCAGCACCTCTTTATGTTTCTAATAGAGGCATTTAAAGTTCAAATCTCTCATTTTCTATTATAGCTATCACAATATGAAAAAAAAAAAAAAAAAAAAAGACGTAGACAAAATTTGTAAATTTAGATATGAAAGAATGAAAATATATGATATTCCAAATTTCAACCCATTATTGGATGATACAAGCACCCCCGTCCCCCACCCCCTCCCCCTCATAAATAAACAAAAACTGTTATTGCATGATGTTACCTAAAAAATCCTTAATAAAATTAAATTCATTTCCCAAATGGGCCTATTGTAATGCTTAGAGCTTTGCACCATCTCTTCTTTTCTCTATTGGGATATATTGGATTTACAAACGAAGGATATGGGTTTGGGCCTCAAGGGCCCCCTTTTTCATAGATTTTTTTTTAAGGGATATCATCACATAATTCACATTTATATAATTAAATTCATCCATTATTTGCATAATACTAAAACAAGTCAACGAAAAACAAGAGTGAATTCCATAAAAAAAAAAATACAAACAAGAGTGAGGAGTAAAAGGGATGGTACTAACCAGAATAGATCCATCGTTTCCAAAGTACGAGCCGATGTCCACTTTGGAAATAATCAGGCATACAAGCCAGTGCATAAAAAGGGGACACACCATTTCTGTCTTGAGCAACAACCAAACGTGGACAACGGTTGACTAAATCCAAAGCAATATCTATATTGTGTTGTACCATATGGACAGAGAAATTAATCAATCATACAGAATTATATTGCGACAATTTCAAGTAGGAAATAATACTCAATGGATAGTTAAGACGAAGACTTAATTCTTACCCAAAGCTTTGTTATATATTGCCGCGCAAACAACTGAAGCCCCCATGATGCCATTTTCTGGCATTAGAATTTCTAGCGGAGTGAGCAAATAGAGATAACGAGCCAATTTTAAATGCCCGTAGAAAAGAGCCAGAACAACTGGAATAACTCCCTGGTCAGTTCCAATTCTGATCAAGTTCTCATTCTTTCCAAGCATGCATTCTGCTATACGGTAGTTTCCATAAAAAGTTGCCTGAGCTAGAGCTGTGAGACCTTCAAAATCTTTTATTTCCAAATTTTCTTCAGACATTTGCTTTACCAACTCCTCCACTATATGCACATGTCCAGCTTCAGCAGCAATATGAAGCGCGGTCTGGCCCCTAACTGTGATTTTTGCACTTGTTGCGCCCGGATGGCGATTAAGGAACTCCTTGGCAGTATTCCAATCACCAATTTGCAAAGCTTTGTATAAGTCCATATAAATCTCAACGCCATCATCAATGTTTCCTATTTTGTCACTTTCTCCTGCCAAACTTTATTTGATTATTTATTTATTTTTTCAGAGAATCTTTTTTTTTTCAGAGAATGAAATGAAACGAAACCATTCTGAGATCTACACGTCAACTATCAGTTGATATTTTTGTTGATTCTGAATTTAAATATTAATTAAATACCTAGAGACATTGGATTTAGTACAGACCGTGTCAAAGCAAGTGCAATATTAAAATCTATAAGAGATTAAAACATCCCTATAAAGTATGGTGAAACTTTTTTTTTTTTTGAGGGTGAAGTATGTTGAAACTTCAGGGAAAAAATCTATAAGAGATTAAAAATGATTCTTATTAACACAATAATTATGAAGGCGAGTTAGTGTTTAGGAATTGAATCTACATAAAGGGTAATTCTACAATATACCCTCTTTTTTTTTTTTGGGTACAGTACCCACTAGTAGGCAACATGCTATATCAGGTTACCAAAACATCACATTTGATGGTACTATCTTCACATTGTGTAGTACTAATATCACATGTGATTGTATTTTTGTCACATTTGGTGGTTCCCTTACTTTTTCTCACATTTGATGGTACTATCCTCATATTGTGCAGTACTAACATCACATGTGACTGTACTTTTGTCACATTCGGTGGTTCTTTTATTTTTTTTCCTCATATTTGATAGTACCATTCTCACATTGTGTAGTACTAACATCACATGTGATTAAACTTTTGTCTCATTCAGTAGTTCTCTTATTTTTTCTCACGTTTGATAGTACCATTCTCACATTGTGTAATACTAACATCACATGTGACTGTACTTTTGTCACATACGGTGGTTCATTTATTTTTTTTCTCACATTTGATGGTACTATCCTCACATTGTATCGTACTAACATCACATGTGATTGTACTTTTGTCACATTCAGTTGTTCCCTTATTTTTTTCTCACATTTGATGGTACCATACTCACATTGCGAGGTACCAACATCACATGTGACTGTACTTTTGTCACATTCAATGGTTTCTTTATTTTTTTTCTCACATTTAATAGTACCATCCTCACATTGTACAATACCAACATCACATGTGACTGTATTTTGCCACATTTGATGGTTCTTTATTTTTTTTTTCTCACATTTGATGGTACCATCCTCACATTACACAGTAGTAACATCACATGTGACTGTACTTTTATCACATTAAGTAGTTCTCTTGTTTTTTTTTTTTTTTTCACATTTTATGGTATTATTCTCATATTACGCAATACCAATATCACATGTGACTTTACTTTTATCACATTCTGTGGTTCCTTTTTTTTTTCTCACATTTGATGGTATCATCCACACATTGCGCAATACCACCACCACATATGATTGTACTTTTGTCACATTCGATAGTTCCTTTATTTTTTTTCACATTTTATGGTACTGTCCTCACATTGCGCAGTACCAACATCACATGTGACTGTACTTTTGTCACGTTCGGTGATTCCTTTATATTTTTCCTCACATTTTATAGTACCAATCTCACAAAGCGTAGTATTAACATCACATGTTACTGTACTTTTGTTAGATTTGATGGTTCTCTTAGTTTTTTCTCACATTTGATGGTATCATTTTCATATTATGTAATACTAACATCATACATAACTGCACTTTTGTCACATTTTATGGTTCTTTTATTTTTTTCCCACTTTGATGGTACCATCTTCAGATTGGGGAGTACTCAATTTCTGAGTCTTTCACTTTCTTCTCCTCTCTCTCAGTTTTTCTATAGTCTATGCTTCTCTCTTCAATTTCGTCTCTCTCAAATTCTTCTTCTCCAAACCATCCACAAGAACCTATCTAGTATGATTACTAAACAAAACCCTAAGCAAAACCCACAAAAGAAGAAACAGATCCCTAAGCCATGAATGGTACCTCACTAGCTCTAGCGAGGGAATTGTTCTCGCCAAACAATAAAAATCCATACCCCCTCTTTTATGGGCTTTTAGCAAGATCCATACCCCCTCACTAACTCCTCAATGTACGTAAGACTTGTTTACTAGGATTTGAGACTAAGCCATATAATTTATGACATTGTCTTCTTTTAGTTGCTTCAATCAAGCTTGGACAAACAAGTAATAAGTTTGAAAAAAATTGTTGGGCTTTGTAGAGCCTAGTTTATGTTTAAATTTTTGGGCCCATTTTGTAGCCCATTGTACTCCTATGCGTAGGATATAAAAGCCTCTTTTGTGATTAGGGTTTGTTAACTGTTGTTGTGTTTTTAGAGAGAGAGAAAAACACTGTAGCCGCACTTTGTATTTCTCCCTGATAATAGTGAAATCACTGCAACTCCGTGGACGTAGGCAAATTGCCGAACCACGTAAACACTGTCTTGTGCGTGTGATTATTTTTCTTTGACGTGTGTTTTCTCTATTTTTTTTGTTTCTCACAGGTTGGAATTTAGGTTGAATTCCCAACAACTGGTATCAGAGCCTAGGTTTAGGTTTGAGTGAGAGCAATGGCATAAAGAGCAGGAAAGGCATCTGGAATAGAAAAGTTTGATAGCACAGACTTTGGATTTTGAAGGATGCAAATCGAGGATTACCTTTATGGGAGGAAGCTGCATCTGCCACTTCTAGGGCAAAAACCTGAGGCAATAAAGGCTGAGGAATAGGCTCTTCTTGACAGACAGGTACTGGGAGTTATCAGGTTAACTCTGTCTAGGTCTATTGCACACAATGTTGTAAAGGAGAAGACCACAGCAGAATAGTGTGGCTGTGCGCATAAACAGAATTCTTAATGAGCGTGCTACGAGTATGAGGTTGTATGCTGGACTACCAAAAACTTTTTGGGCTGATGCTGTTAGCACTACAGCTTACCTGATAAACCGAGGGCCATCAGTTCCCATCGAGTTCAAACTTCCTGAGGAAGTTTGGAGCGGTAAAGAGGTAAAGTTTTCCCATTTAAAAGTTTTTTATTTTGTTTCTTATATTCATATTGATTCTAATACTCGTGGTAAACTTGATGCTAAGTCTAAAATATGTTTTTTCATTGGCTATGGTGATGAGAAATTTGGCTATAGGTTTTGGGATGAACAAAACAGGAAAATCATCAGAAGTAGAAATGTGATATTTAATGAATAGGTTATGTACAAGGAAAGGTCAACTATAGTATCAGATATTGCAGAGATAGATCAAAAGAAATCTGAGTTTGTCAACTTAGATGAATTGACTGAAAGTACTGTCCAGAAAAGGGGAGAAGAAAATAAGGAGAATGCAGATTTACAGGTAGATCAGAGTACACCTGTAGCTGAAGTCCGCAGATCTTCCAGGAACATTAGACCTCCACAGCGTTATTCACCCGCTTTAAATTATCTCCTGTTGACTGATGGTGGTGAGCCAGAGTGTTATAATGAAGCCTTGCAAGATGAAAATTCAAGCAAGTGGGAGTTAGCCATGAAGGATGAGATGGATTCATTGTTGGGGAAACAGACATGGGAACTAACTGAATTGTCAGTAGGAAAGAAGGTTTTGCACAACAAGTGGGTATACAGAATAAAGAATGAGCATGATGATAGCAAACGTTATAAGGCCAGATTAGTTGTTAAAGGGTTCCAGCAGAAGGAAGGCATTGACTACACAGAGATATTTTCTCTAGTTGTGAAGTTGTCAACAATTAGACTGGTGCTGGGAATGGTGGCTGCAGAAAACTTACATCTTGAGCAGTTAGATGTGAAGACGGCATTCCTTCATGGTGACTTGGAGGAAGACCTTTACATGATTCAGCCAAAAGGATTCATTGTTCAGGGACAAAAGAATCTAGTCTGCAAACTAAGAAAGAGCTTGTATGGCCTAAAACAAGCTCCTAGACAATGGTATAAGAAATTTGACAGTTTTATGCATAAAATTGGATTCAAGAGATGTGAAGCTGATCATTGTTGCTATGTTAAGTTTTTTGACAATTCTTACATTATATTACTATTGTATGTAGATGATATGCTTATTGCAGGGTCTTGCATTAAGAAGATTAATAATCTGAAGAAACAATTGTCAAAACAGTTTGCAATGAAGGATTTGGGAGCTGCAAAGCAAATCCTTAGTATGAAAATCATTAGAGACAAGGCTAATGGTACATTGAAACTTTCACAGTCAGAGTATATGAAAAAGGTTCTCAGCAGATTCAATATGAATGAAGCTAAACCAATGAGCACACCCTTAGGTAGTCATTTCAAACTGAGCAAAGAACAGTAATCGAAAACAGAAGAAGAAAGGGACCATATGGGCAAGGTGCCCTATGCCTCAACTATTGACAGCTTGATGTATGTTATGGTGTGTACAAGGCCAGACATTGCACATACAATGGGAGTTGTGAGTAGATTCATGAGTAAGCCTGGAAAGCAGCATTGGGAGGTAGTCAGATACATGTCTTTGTTTCACAAGTGCAAGTTTGAAACTGCAAAGTTATGTAGATGCTGATTTTGCTAGCGATATTGATAGTAGAAAGAGTACTACTGGGTTTGTATTTACTTTGGGTGGTACAGCTATATCATGGGCTTCAAATCTGCAAAAGATTGTTACTTTGTCTAGTACAGAAGCTGAGTATGTTGCAGGAACTGAAGCTGGAAAGGAGATGATTTGGCTACATGGTTTCTTAGATGAATTGGGTAAGAAACAGGAGATAGGCATTCTACACAGCGACAGTTAGAGTGCAATTTTTCTTGCCAAAAATTCGGCTTTTCATTCGAAGTTGAAACATATACAGACAAAATACCACTTTATCCGGTACCTTGTTGAAAATAAGCTGGTAATACTTGAGAAGATATGTGGATCTAAGAACCCGGCAGACATGTTAACTAAGGGTGTCACTATTGAGAAGTTGAAGCTGTGTGCAGCTTCAATTGATCTTCTAGCTTAAGGACAGGAGGATGAGTTGTAGGGATGAGGGATTGCTTTTGAAGGATAGCGGCTGATGTTGGTGATTGAACTAGTCTCCAAGTGGGAGATTTGTTGGGCTTTGTGGAGCCTAGTTTATGTTTAAATTTTTGAGCCCGTTTTGTAGCCCATTGTACTCCTATGCATAAGATATAAAAGCCTCTTTTTTGATTAGGGTTTGTTAACTGTTGTTGTGCTTTTAGAGAGAGAAAAAAACATTGTAGCCGCACTTTGTATTTTTCCCTGATAATAGTGAAATCCCTGCAACTTCGTGGACGTAGGCAAATTGCCGAACCACGTAAATATTGTATTGTGCGTGTGATTATTTTTCTTTGACGTGTGTTTTCTCTATTTTTTTTGTTTCTCACAGGTTGGAATTTAGGTTGAATTCCCAACACCCTCCTCTAGCTTGAAGAATTTCTGCATATTATTTGATTTCACACAAATTTTTTGCCAAATTCAACAAGACTTGTGAGTAAATTCAGTGTGATTTTCTGAATGATTGAGGAACAATATGCATGTGAAGCCTTGTACTCTCAAATTTTGTTTTTATATTTCTTATATCATAAGTAATGAGAAGAGAAAATTAGTTTCTCAATATTGAATTTGTAATTATGAATGGTGAGGAAAGAGATCTAGCAAAAACATTTCTTTTTTGCATGCTTCACTCTTGCAAGGATTGCTTGTAATTGTTATATTTTTTCCTAAGTGGGAAGAGGGAAAATGTCTTTGCGAACGTAATAGGTGAATGACACAGCTACCTTTATAGGATTGGTTGCAACATGGTTATCAATGTGTGGTTCTCTATGTGATCTAATACCTTTGCATCCGGTTTAGTTCTAGCTACCAAAAATTGGTAGTGTGGAGAGAGTCTAAACATTCTAATCTGTTGCAATTGGTTATTATCATTTTATTTTATTTTTTTTACAGTTTTCATATTTCATGCATGATTGTGGCATGTATGTTATTAAACACATGTATACACATATATTCAACGCCAATTTAACTTTTTTGGTAATATATTTCTTCGAAGTAAATTTTACAGTTGTCACATAATTTGTTTAAACCGCTTCTTTATCAATAGTGTCTAATTTTTGTAGGAGAATTGGTCGGAACATTTGCGATACAAGTTGGCGTCAAATTTAGTGCTTTCAACGGAGAAGAAACTTAGGAGACGACACTATGAACCTATGGACTTAGGAGATTTTTTTTTTTTTTTTTTTTCAACCAACTTGGCAGTAAGAACACCGATTTTAGAGTTGGTTTTTGCTATATTAAAAAATTGAAGTGTCCTAAATACATACAGAAATTAAGAAAAAGAAGAAGCATCAACAGTAGTTTTAAGGCTTTGAGGTGTTTGTTGAAATGAGTTTGTTCATATTGAGCTGCGTATGCATATAACAAGTGTTTGTCTATCTTTTGTGTTAGAAAAGATCTGGTCGCTTTTTAATTTTTTGTTTTTTCCAATATTGGTCGGTGAATAAGTTAATGTACAGAGAGATTGAGGCTAAATAAAATTTCTCGTATTGGAACCTTTTTTTCATCAATTTCTGGTTTATTTTTTCCCTTGGTTTCTTCTTCTTCTTCCATTTCTGTTTATATTTTTTATAAAATAATCTTGAGTTTGAATCTAGAAAATTCTACAAGAAGTATTTAACTTAGGAGTACAATTATGTGTAAGTTCAAAATAGCTAAAATTTGTTTTTACTTGCTTCCCCATTTTGATAACAACATAAGGATCACTACATCTGACATCCTTGACTGCAAGTTTTACCCCTCTATGGACATGAATCCTAAGTAGACCAAAAAGGCTCTCCGTCGCAGGGGGAAAAAAAATTCAAATTTTTGACAAAAAAAAACTAGTAAAACACAAAAGAAATGAAAGGACTTGTTGCCTTAGGCAGAGTGGAGAACTAGTTGACAAAATAGTTAGATACTATCAAAGTCTAACACAATTGTGCATATTTGTAACCAAAGAAATAAGACCAGGAACCAACTCCTAGGTTTGGCAAGTTGCAATATTTTATACTGTTCATAAATAGTGTAACAACCAGTAAGTTCTAGAAGTAATTTTAATTTAATGGGTAACAAACAGAAATACGTGCACAAAGGATACAGTCACAGTTCAGTGGGATTGAGTTGTTTTTGTTGAGTTACACGTGTGAGTGAAGTCCCACATTGAATAAAGATAAGAAGAATGAGTGGTTAATATAACATAATGGAGCACATACCCATTGGGCTTAGGCCTTTTGGGTTAAAGTGTGTTTTTATATGTTATATTAATTACTCAAGGAAGCTACCCAAAGTATTTATCTCCCCATCAAGTGGTATCAGAGCCCATGGTGGTGTACGGCGAAGGTTGTGAGGTGTTCATGGTCCCTACCCAGCGGGGACAGAGAAAGCCTTAATGGCCCACACACAAAAATCCTGGACAAAAGAAAAGCCCAACAAAGGAATATTGCAAATGGTGCTAAACAATGATGAGGTGCGAGGTTCCCATGGACATGGACGTGCAAACTTTCCATGGATGTGCGTGCAGGGTTGACACGTGGTTCCCATGAATGGCGTACGAGAGACCCATGGATGACGCGCTGATGAAGTGAAAAAGCCCATTAGGCAAGGGCGAGCAAGTAGGACTCATTCATGGCCTACAGGGAAGTCTTGAAACCCATAGAGTGGCAGAGACTCACACGTGAGAGGGAGATTATTGGGTTACACGCGTGAATGAAGTCCCACATTGAATAAAGATAAGAAGAATGAGTGGTTAATATAACATAATTGAGCACATACCCATTGGGCTTAGGCCTTTTAGGTTAAAGTGTGTTTCTATATGTTATATTAATTACTCAAAAAAGCTCCCCAAGGTATTTATCTCCCCATCAGAGGGCAGTTCACAAACCAACTTGAGAAAATTTTTATAGCGAAATTTTTGATCATGTGAAATTTTCCAAGTTGTTTGTTGTAATATTAAATATGTTGCTTGATGAACTGTTATATTCTATAGGATGATTGAATCTTAGTATGTTTGTTGTGGCAGCTTTATAAATTTGATGCTATAATCAGGACAACTTCTATTGTTATGCAGTAGACGGAAGAAAATTGATTCAGTAGCTGCTTATGACTACTGATCAATTATGGTGCCCCTGCTTAAGTCATTAATGTAGGTTTGTGTTGGATTCTCCTTGCAGTTTTATTGAAAATTCTATATAGTTACCCTCTTTCCTTTCTATGATTTAATGTTTTCAGAGTACTATTATTTTTTTATAGGCACGCCTGGAGGATTTGGCTTACAAAGATGCTGAAGAGAAATCAAAGGCTGCAACAGAAGAGATGTTGTCAGCACTTGATCTTAGTGACAAGAAGGGTACTCACAAAGGAAGAGGTGGGGCAAGACAAGGGCGGGGAAAATCCAAGGCACTGAAAGACAAAGGTGTTATATACTGGTTATTTTTCTGTTTCCTCTTTATGGTAGTAAAGTTGACCAAATCTACATGTATATAAATTCACCAGAAAAAACGAAGAAGGGGTAGGAACTAAAAGTGGGAAACATGTTAAATCTCAACATAAGAGGACAGAAATTGTAGAAATATGCTTAAAGAATTGGATTCTAAAAAATTGAGATATGGAGGAACTACAATTAAAAGGTGAAACAAAACCGAAACATAGTGTAAAAGAAATGGATATTTTAGAGGAACCAAGTTTGGAAAATGTGGATCAAGGTTACATGAATGGTAGTAAATAATGATCTGTAAGAGTAATAAACTTTGAAGTCTAATACATTTGAAATACAACAGACATTGAATGCAGGCACTTACTAAAAGTGATTATCACAACAACTAGTTAATTGCATACAAAATATGCAGAGAATTGTAAACCTCAATTGTCTTTCCTTCTTACTTTGACCTAGTCTCAACCTCTGCGTAAGGTTTGAACTACTAATTGTTAAACAAAATTCAGGCAGCTTCGTTATACTGATTACAGTAGGTCTGGATAATTTATATATATATATATATATATATATATATATATATATATATATATATATTAATTAAAACTTAAAAGGTATGAAACCAGTAGCATATTATCCATATAGCCACAAAACATAGGCAAGTGTGAGGACCATACAATTGAGGCCATATAACTTAAGATACACACCTAGTTCAATTAAAGTAAAGCAAATATCTTTTGAATAGACCAAGTAACCACAAATTATTTCACAAGTGGAGTAAGGCAAATATCAGATTTCTTCAATATTGGGTATAGAAAAAAAAAAGTATTCAGGTAACCACAAATTCACTCGTTACTTTCTTCACCCAAAATCAAACTTTTATCAAGTAGACTAAAATCGAGAATTATAATAGGAGAAATAGAGAAAGAGAAACCTATTTGATGGATTCAACGCTCTAATATCGTCGCAAGCCAGAGAACGACTAGAATTGAAAGACTCAATTTCTTCTTTTGTGAGTCTTCCTTAGGGTTTTGTTTAATAGCCGTCTAGGTTTATTGTAGCTGATTTGGAAGAGAAGTAGCGTAGAAAGAGAGAGTTTTGTTTAGTCCATTTAGGTTTCTTGCGGCTATTTTGGAAGGGAGGAGGCGTGGAAGAAGCGTTAGAAGGGGAGAAAGAAGCGTGCGAGTGCAAAAGAAAATTCTAATTTTTTTTTTTTTTTTGTTTATATATGTAACCTATTCCACCGGTAACCAGTATCCACTCAAATTAAATGAATGGTCAAGATTAGAGCACCAATAAATTCATGGATTAGATTAAGTGGGTACCGTACCCCTTAAAAAAAAGAGGAGGTACGACAAAATGACCCCTACATAAATGTGAAAGGTTGAATAAATGTAATGCTAATAATGAATAATTAATTAGTATACAAAGCCCCCTCAAAAAAAAAAAAAAAAAAAAAAAAAAAAACTAGCATACGAAGAGAGCTAGGGGCAATGTCAAAGCCAAATTAATTTTATGGGGTTTAAGTTTATATATGTAGGGTCAGTTTTTGTTGCCCAAGCCCAAAGAATATGGGTAAAGGCCCAACGAACTCAGAACAATGAATTTGTAGAGAGTGGATCGAAGGTTTAGGCGCTCGCCGGCGTGCAAGAGGCATGAACTGCTTTCTTTTTTATTAAAAAATGCTAAGAACAATTTACAACTGGGGGATACACCTCGGCCCGTGGTCGAGGAGGTTTTTCTTCCCCCCTCCTCTCATCTCCCCTTTTACACTTTGCTTCTCTTCCTTATATATCTCTCAATCTCTCTCTCTCTCTTCCTTCTGTCGATCATCTATTGGCCTTCTCCATGACCGTCTATCCCATCAAAGGTCATATCCGTGCTCAAGTGGTTCACCCTGATCGATGTTGCCCTGTCAAGGGGTTACATCCTCATTAATGCGGCCAGAAGGGTTAGGTGAGCGTATTCAATGCCGAGGTGACAGTTCGCCCAGAGCTTGCCCTTCTCCGTACCGAGGTCTCGAACGCCCGAGGATAGGGTCATCCTCGGACCCATCATGCGTCCTCAGCGTGGGCCATTTGGCCCTGGGTTGAAATGAGCCGAGGCTACCCGATTTTCTGGCCCCACAATATATATATATATATATATATATCATGAAATTCTAAATCCAAGAATAACCCCTCTCTCAGGCCTTCCTTTAGTTTATATATATATATATATATATATATATATTGAAGATATAGAAAAAAAATAAAAAGAAAAAGAAGTGGAGTCAACTTTGTTGTTAGCGTACAAAGGAGTAGAGATATATATATATATATATATATATATCATGAAATTCTAAATCCAAGAATAACCCCTCTCTCAGGCCTTCCTTTAGTTTATATATATATATATATATATATATATATATATATATATATATATTGAAGATATAGAAAAAAAATAAAAATAAAAAGAAGTGGAGTCAACTTTGTTGTTAGCGTACAAAGGAGTAGAGAAAGAATAGAATGATATATGTCATCTTTGGCATTGGCACTAGTAACCAAATATGTGGGAGTAAAATGTTTTTTTTAGATTTTGATGAACCAATAACTGAAAATGTTACTTTCGAAATTTCAATAACTCAAATGAAGTTCCTTTGAAACAAAAAGTAAAGGTTCATATCTACTTAGAAAATATAGATCGCCAATTTATTTCTGATGTCTATTATATATTTATACGCTCATTTTGAAAACTATTATTTAAGACTAGGCCAAATGTCAAGAATGAACTGATTGGACAATTGCTGTAGAGTAATTATTGCAGCAAGCTCAGTGAAGCAGCAAGCAGTACAACAGCAGTATCAGCTCAATAACAGCATATAGTTAATGTGCAATTAGTGGCATATGGTTAATTGTAATCCGCACATGCTTATTTCAATTAGGTCACATGCGTATTTGAATTAGGACATGTGTTAGTATGAGCTATAATAGTAGTTTGATAGCTGTTAGGAGAAAGATAGAGTTAGTTACGACAGTTAGTACTCTAGAAGAAGTTGTTTCTAACCAAGCCTTGAGTATAAGAGGCTAGTTCTTGTAATCGTGGAAGCTAAGCAATAAATAACTTCAGTGAATTCTTTTCCAGGTCTCTAAATTCTCTCATTCTCCCTCTTAATCTCTGAGGGCTCAGTTCCCTCTAAAGAACCACTACAGTTTCCATTACCTAAATAGCAAACCACCAAGATCTTGAGGAAGGTCTTAACAACCAACTTTTAAAAAAAGACTGATATTCTCTTAAAGGATTGTAGTTGGTTAGGGACTACGAAAACAATGTGATAATCAAGGTGCCGATGACAATTAAATTTTGCTGGACTTACAATTTATGGTGAAAAATAAGATGGTGAGAGATGAATCATTGTTAAGCAATCAAGAAATAGCTTTAGAGAGAAACTAAGCCATTGTAGCTTATTCATAGAAATGTGTGTGGACCGAAACCATCACTGTTTGGTACAAATAACTATTTTCTTCTCTTCATTGATGATTTATTTTTTCTAAAATAGAATTATGAGGATTTTAAAATTATTTAAAAGTTTAAACTGTTGTAGATGGGTATAGCAGTTATGAAATTAAGACCTTTTGATTCGATAGATGGGCAAATTTAGATAAAATGAATTTAAGAATTTTATTAAACAAATAGTATTGGTCATCTTTAAAGGTCCTTAGATCGGCAAATCAAAATAGCATAGCTGAAAGAATGATTTGATAAATTCTTAAAATGATCGAGAGGTATGATCCAAGATTAGAACGGACAAAAGATACAGTTTCGACTTACATGTGTTTAGGAGCATAACATGCTGTTAGGGTCATTATTTGTATGTGTTGAAAAATCCATTCCAAAATGCACTTTATATGTATTTTGAGTCTAAGTTTTCAGTGTCCAATAGTGTATTGTATATCCATGTTGAAGAATGAAGAAAACTGTTCGAGAAATTGCTTGAGAGTGCTGAATTTTGCATCTCTACTACACTTACAAGAGACAGGCATACTGAGAAGTTGTTACGACTTTGTATGCCTAAGGTTTTGTACTGAGCTACTACCATTATTATTGGAGCATGTTACATTGAAGAACTTTGCACAAGTCAACTGCATGAATCAAGGAGTTTTGTAAGATTTGTTAGGTTATAAAGATTTAGGAATTTATGTATTTAGAACTCTAATGTGTATTGTTGGCAAACCATGATCAATACAGGTTGTTTAGTTTTGTTTAGGCTTACTCAAAGTATGTTTATTTGTAAAACTGGAATCGAGTGAGTGCAGATTTATTGGACTAAATCTGTAAGGCTCGATCGATCGAAAATTAGACTCGATCGATCGAACCACGTACAGATTTATTTTTCTGCAGAGTTCCAGTTCAGCCCAAACTCTATTTAAACGTCTTGGGGTTCAAGTAAAACACTCTTATATATAAGGAAAACCCTAGAACGTTTTTGGGACTTGTGAGAGAGAGATTAGAGTGCCTCTTGTGCCTCCTTTTATTTTTAAGGTTTTGTACCCAAACCTCTCTAAGTCTTTGTTGCTCATATTTGCTGTTTATGTGAATCTCTTGTGAGATCTTAGAGGAGCTTTCCTTCACATAAACTTAGGGTTTTCAAGGTAGAGATATTTTCTACATCTTGATGATCAACAAGGTTGCTGCCATTGAAGATTAAAAGAAAAGCAAGCGGGGAGCTTGTAGCTGATTAAGGAATTCAAGAAAGAAGTAGTCCGTGGATTCAGAGCCTGCGCGTGGTCGTGTCAGGAAGTTCTACTGGTGGGTAACATTAGGAAGTCGAGCGGGGAGCTTGTAGTCCTTTTGTACGAACTTCAATTCTTTCATAGTGAATTCAGGTTAGCCTTGAGGATCGGTGGGTCAAATCCTCCCCAGGTTTTTACCGTGTGGTTTCCTGGGTGATCATATCTTGTGTTATTTATTTTCCGCTGCTTTATATTCTTGATATGATTGTATGGATTGTTTTAACCTAGAATTGCTTAATTTGACTAAGTAACAACTTGGCTAATTAATCTAGGCTACGCAATCTGGTTGTTTAAGGGGTCTAAATTTTCAACAAGTGGTATCAGAGCATGGTAGCTCTTTTTGCTTGAGATTTCTATCTCTGAGCTGATCCTTGACCCCTGTTGTCATGGATAATTTGAAGTGTCTTTCTGATCATATTTCTGCTCATGCTTCTGCTGATTTTATTGATGCCTGTGATGTTTTGAATAAAAAGGACACTATTGTTTCTGTTGATTTTTTTGATGCTTTTGAAACTCTTCGTAAGGAATTATCTAAATCTTTGAAAATTGCTAAGAAATTTAAAGAAGAGTTAAAATTGGCTAATCTTGAAAAAGAGGAATTGCTTGTTAGATTAGATGAATCTAATAAAAAGAATGAATTTTTGAGAAATCAAATTTCCTCTCAAGATGAGAAGATGAAAAGCTTGGAACAAGAGTTAGCTGAGTTTAAAGCTAAACTTGAAAATTTGATTAGTACCAAGTCTGCTGGTGATAACAGAATTGTTTCTGTTTCTCTTAAGCCTAAAACTGAGAAAGTTTATATCCCTCCTTTTAAGAGGAATAATAAAGAGAAGGCTTATTTTGCTAGGTTAGACAAAGGTAAAAGTTCTAATGTAGACGCTGAAGTTTCTAAACCTAAGTCTAATCCTACTGTTAGAGAGCATAATAAATCTGTTTTTGTGCCTACTTGTCACCTGTGTGGTGTTGTTGGTCATATTAGACCAAACTGCTCTTTGTTGAGGCATAAACCAAAATCTGAGACTAGATTTGCTATTAGGAATACTGATGTTCCTAAATTTGTTCCTGTTTGTCACTTTTGTGGTGTCTCCGGTCACATTCGTCCTAATTGTCATAAAATGAAATTTAAGCATTCTGTATGTCAATCTAAGATATGTGATGATATTTCTCCTGCCATAAGTCCATATAAATTGTTTCATACTTTTTTGAAAAATTTGAGCTTGTTGGCTTGTGAAAGGAATTTGCAGGATATTAGTCTCTCTCAGAAGATTGGTATAATCCCTCAAATACACTCTGCTTCACATGGATTTTCACCTACAAAGCCAAAGACTCGTGCTAGATGGGTGAGAAAAGATTCTCCAAGGTGAGTGTTGCTAACTTGTCCTTGATTTAATTCTTTCAATTATTTGTGGACATGTTTTGTTTTTTGTTTTTGGTTGTTTTGTTTTTTAGGTTGTTTTTTAAAAAAAAAAAAAAAATCCAAAAACATTGAAAAATTTCAAAAAGACAAAAATATTTTATTTTGTGTCTAGTTTTTCTTTTTGAGGATTACATGAATTGTTATATCTCTCTTGATTTAGAACATGCCTGACATTGTGGAAAAACTTGAATAGTTTGTGCTAAGCTATTTTTGATTTTGAATGAGTATGTACTAGTTTGTACATGTACTCAAGGGTTAATTAAGAAATTGATATTTCTTGTTTGTGTACCCTTTATAGCTTAGTTTTGCACTGTCATACATTGCATTTGCATTGTTCATTTAGCATAATATGTGTTTTTTGTTTTTTGTTATAAAGTTTGTTAAAACCAAAAAGATTTTTGTGTTTTGTATTATATATCTTGGATTTATAATCAATGATTGTGTTAAGTTCTAAGGTCTTAGGATTTTATGTATTTAGAAATCTAATTTGTAATGTTGGCAAACCATGATCAAAACATTGTATGGTGTCTTATTTAGACTTGCTCAAAGTTGGTTTGATATTGTAAAGTTGGAATCGAGTGGCTGCAGAAGTATTTGGGACTCTCGGCCTGGCTCGATCGATCGAAGAATAGACTCGATCGATCGAAAATCGCACAGGTTGAATTTTCTGCAGAATTTCCAACTCAGCCCTACTTCATTAAACGTTTAGGGTTTTATGTTTTTACCCTAGGTATATAAATAAAACCCTAGCCACGTTTTTGGAGGTGGTCCATATTGTATTGTTGCTCATACATTGCTGTTTTGTGTGAATCTCTTGTGAGATCTTTGAGGAGCTTTCCTTTACACAAAACTTAGTGTTTTCATGGTGAAGATTATTTCAACATCTTGAAGATCATTATTGTTGCAACCATTGGAACTTAAAAAGAAAAGCAAGCGGGGAGCTTGTAGCTGATTGAAGAATTCAAGAAAGAAGTAGTCCGTGGATTCGGAGCCTGCGCGTGGTCGTGTCAGGAAGTTCTACTGGTGGGTAGCATTAGGAAGTCGAGCGGGGAGCTTGTAGTCCTTTTGTACGAACTTCAATTCTTTCATAGTGAATTCAGGTTAGCCTTGAGGATCGGTGGGTCAAATCCTCCCCAGGTTTTTACCGTGTGGTTTCCTGGGTGATCATATCTTGTGTTCTTTATTTTCCGCTGCATTATATCTTGATATGATTGTTTGGATTGTTTTAACCTAGAATTGCTTAATTTGACTAAGTAACAACTTGGCTAATTAATCTAGGCTACGCAATCTGTGTGTTTTAAGGGGTCTAAAACCGTTCAGATTGGCCATATTATCTTTACATAACATGTTTATGTACCTTGTTTAGCTTTGATAAGCTTATTTATTGCACTTTACTAGTTGAAGTTTTGTAGTGCATGTTGTGTGGGAAAGATGTTTATGGTGTTTATCACTTTGTCTTAATCTTGAAGTCACATGTTATTTGACTGTCGGACTTGATCCTTTTGAGAAAGGCATAAATAACCATCTCACCACTGTTCACTAGCCAATCATGAACACCTTAGTGCATATCATAAGATTCTGTGCTCGAGAAAGTGTAGCACATGCACAAAAAGAACATAAGGTGTAGCCTCAAATTAAATTAAAACTGGTGTGTACTATTAGGCTTGATGCCAATTCACTTAATTCAAACTGGTGTGTACTATTAGGCTGAATGCCATCTCATACAAATAAGAGGCAAAAATGCAAGAAACTTACATGATTGCAAGCTTTTGTTCTAGGAGATGTGGGAGTTATAGGATGTAACTCTTTAGGTGATAGTCTCTTTTAAATTCTATGTAATGAATTGTGTAGACTTTGTGATTAAATGCTATTCACATATCACCTCACATGTATCTCAAGCTTTTGCTAGTTGCACACACTACACAAGTTACTCTTTGTTAAACTTGGTACATTATATTGTGTGTGATTTTGTTGTGGCCATCCAAGATTAAAAGTTCCTTGATTTTGATGCAAAATATGTTTCAAGTTTGAAAAATTTGAAAATATCTTGAGATTTGTGCAGAACATATTTGTTGCTTAAGAAAATTTCAATGGGAGAATAATTGAAATTTGTTTTGAGAAAATTGGGTTCAAAATTTAGGGTTTTTGAAAAAGCATTCCATCTCATACTCATGCATTTTGCTTTCTTTGGTTAATACTTTGAGGAGTTGTTTTTCACAATTAGGTTTGTGTCTTTCAAAACTGTGATTTTTCTCAAATTTAGTGAGTCTCTGCCCAATTCGATCGATCCAGTGTGTTTTTCGATCAATCGAAAAAAGTGCTTTAATTTGTTTTAAAATGACTGTTTCATTCGATCGATCGAATGTATTTTTCGATCAATCGAAAGTCGCGAATCAGGTTTTTAAAAAGGGTTTGTTCTTGATCCAAATTGGGGCTTTTGTGAAATTGAGTTGAATTTGATGAAATTGGCTTGTTGTATTAATGAAATTAAGCATTATACTCTGTGAGTTGTGTTATGTGATGCTCAATTCATCAATTTGTTTAAAAATTCAACAAGTGTTTTTCAAATTTTTGGGTTTTTGTTAGAAACTCTATGCTCAAACCAATTTTGTCAATTTAATCTCAATTGAACTTAATCGCTCACTGCATTAGTACATGCATCATGGCATTGTAATTGTTTCATGCATCATATAGAATTTTATTCTATTGATTTTTGTGCTAACTTGCAGTCTCCCTTGGTTTGTGTTTAGGATTCACATGCATTGCATTGATTTCTGTATCCATTTTGCAGTTTTGCAGTCATATCTCTCATTGTTTTCATACATAGCATGCATACACTTTGCTAAATTGGGTACTCAACTTGATCTAAAAATTGATTGATTAATTTTTGAGTTACGTACTTTCTAGTATATGCTATTTTTATGTGTGAATTGTAGAAAATATTTTTCTTAAGAGATATGATGGATAATCAATGTGCAAATATTTTCTCTACTCATGCAACTGTTTATGGGTCACATAATGTCATGTTTGCATTTTATTGAAAGAGAGAATATTTTTTTTCATGTGTATCCTCACCTTAGTTTTTAACTATTGGTTTGTGAGTTTTTCACTTTGGTCCTGCTGGTGAGGATGTACCTGATCCTGTTGGTGATGCTGCTGCTGCTGCTGTTTTCCCCCCCCCCCCTCCTTTATTTTTCCCCAAAACTGTTTTTCCCACAACTTGTTTTGTTTTTCCTATTTTTATAGGGGGAGAAAAGTTTTTTTTACCTGTGTTATTCATAGGGGGAGCTGTCTCTATTTTCTATAGAGTTGAATTGTTTTGTGTTCCCCTTGATTCTCTATTTTCTCTTATCCTTTATTGCGTATGTTGACTGTTTACTCTTTGTACGAGTTGTCTTTGTCAATACGTGACAAAAAGGGGGAGAAATTATTGATTTATGGGAATCATGTTTGTCCTGTTTAGGGGGAGTTGAAATTCTTTTTAAAAGGGAAGAAAATAAAAACTTTTTGTTGTATCTAACTTAGGGGGAGAGTTAGTTTACTTATGTTTTTATTTCTGTTTCTTGTTCACTGCTCATTGATTTATATTTATGAGTTCTTCATGATATATGTCTTTGTTTTGTGTTTTGTGAAGTCAAGAATTTAATTTTGGTTTACTTGTATTTTTTCCACACATGCGTTTATGCGTTTGTTGAGTGTTTCAGGAAATATACAGGTTGATTCAATTGAGCTGCTGTCTACACTTGCAACTGATGGATAGTAGTTAAGATTGGATTTGTTGTTATGAGCATTATTTTTTGTAATGGGCTTTTACTTTGTAAACTTTGAGCTTTTAGTTTGTGTTTTGTCACGGATTGCCAAAGGGGGAGATTGTTAGGTTCTAAAGATTTAGGAATTTATGTATTTAGAACTCTAATGTGTATTGTTCGCAAACCATGATCAAAACAGGTTGTTTAGTTTTGTTTAGGCTTGCTCAAAGTATGTTTATTTGTAAAACTGGAATCGAGTGAGTGCAGATTTATTGGACTAAATCTGTAAGGCTCGATCGATCGAAAATTAGACTCGATCGATCGAACCACGTACAGATTTATTTTTCTGCAGAGTTCCAGTTCAGCCCAAACTCTATTTAAACGTCTTGGGGTTCAAGTAAAACACTCCTATATATAAGGAAAACCCTAGAACGTTTTTGGGACTTGTGAGAGAGAGATTAGAGTGCCTCTTGTGCCTCCTTTTATTTTTAAGGTTTTGTACCCAAACCTCTCTAAGTCTTTGTTGCTCATATTTGCTGTTTATGTGAATCTCTTGTGAGATCTTAGAGGAGCTTTCCTTCACATAAACTTAGGGTTTTCAAGGTAGAGATATTTTCTACATCTTGATGATCAACAAGGTTGCTGCCATTGAAGATTAAAAGAAAAGCAAGCGGGGAGCTTGTAGCTGATTAAGGAATTCAAGAAAGAAGTAGTCCGTGGATTCGGAGCCTGCGCGTGGTCGTGTCAGGAAGTTCTACTAGTGGGTAACATTAGGAAGTCGAGCGGGGAGCTTGTAGTCCTTTTGTACGAACTTCAATTCTTTCATAGTGAATTCAGGTTAGCCTTGAGGATCGGTGGGTCAAATCTTCCCCAGGTTTTTATCGTGTGGTTTCCTGGGTGATCATATCTTGTATTATTTATTTTCCGCTGCTTTATATTCTTGATATGATTGTATGGATTGTTTTAACCTAGAATTGCTTAATTTGACTAAGTAACAACTTGGCTAATTAATCTAGGCTACGCAATCTGGTTGTTTAAGGGGTCTAAATTTTCAACAAGATTCAACCACACATTGGTAGATTCGTGTACATTGAAGAAGTTAGCTAAAAATAATAGTCCAACTAGCTTAGATATGGGCTTGGATAGGTCAGTAGGTTCTACTATAGGTAGGTAGGTACTTTAGGATTAGGTAATATTTCTTGTACTTGTAAACTCAATATTTGATAGTGGATTATTCAAGGAGTGGTGACCTAAACATCACTCATTGAGGTTATTCTTGCGAAGGTTTTCCTATCGAAACCATATTGCCTATGTCAAATTTATTTTCTACTGCACTTAACTTTAGACTAGCAATGTAGTACCTTCAATTGGACATTGCATGTAACTAGACCAATTTATCAACATGAAATAGGAACACCCAAGAAGAATGGAAATACCTAGTTTTTTTTCTTTACCTAGAGAAAGATTTTAATTAAGTTTGGAAGAACTATCCTATCCACCTCCATCTCCAACATCTCTTATTCATAAAAATATTTTCATTATCATTATTAGAAAGAAGTTCTAGTGAAATACTATGGTAAATGGGAAGTACACAAGATCTCAATGATTCAACCAGAGAATATCAATAATCAAATGTGTTTTTTTCCTGTTTGAGGACCTATAGAATATAAAGAAATGTTATCAACAAAGAGATCAAGGCAATAAAAAAGAATGATAAATGGAAGTAACAACTTTGATGTGTGGAAGAAAGGCTATTGATGTACAATGGTGTATAAGATGAAGAAGAGTGAAAAAAAAAAAAAAAAAAAAAAAAAAAAGAAGAAGAAGAAGCGGTAGATAGATACAAACCAAGAACGGTACGCGCAGCATTGGGTATTAATTGGGATAAGATATTTGCCTTAGTTTCTCGTTTGGAAATTATACCACTAATAATTGCTAGAATAGCGTAAAATAAATATATTGGTATCAAATATATTATAAATATGCTTTTTGAAAGCTTATCTGGCATAAGAAGTGTGTTCTGTATATTTAGACCCCTGTAAACTCAGATTGTTTAACTTAATTAATTAACCAAGTTGTTACTTAGGTTTATTATGCAGATCTAAGTTAAACAATAACAATCATTTCACATGAAGCAGAAAAGTAAATAAAACAAGTGATATGATATAATAATAACAACCAATGAAACTGTCCAATTTCAAGGTAAAAAACCTAGGGAGAACCTAAACAATCCACAAATTAATTTGGCTAATAAGAAACGGAAGTGTTTACAATAGGTTTAACCATAAATCTAATGCTACCTCTTGCAGTAATTACTTACACAACCACATGCATTGCCGAATCCGAACTGTTCTATTCTAAATTTGTTGAACACAAACACTCCAGTTTGTGACTTTCAAATCCCACTCAAAAGTTTAGATTATCAAGGTAAAAGACCTAGGGAGGATTTAACCTAAACAATCCACAAAATAACCATTCACTAATAGAATGGAAGTGTTTACAATAAATTTAACCATAAATTTAATGCTACCTCTTGTAATACTTACTCACGCAACCACATGCATTGCCGAATCCGAATTGTTCTATTTTGAATTTGTTGAGCACAAATACTCCAGTTTGTGACTTTGAGATCCCACTCAAAAGTTTAGATTATCAGCATTAGTTGATCTTGTTTGCAGCAACTTCAGATCTACCGGTTCTAATGATGTGTAGAAGGAATTCCGGTAGTGACTTTGAAAGGAAAAGGCACAATACTTTTTAGATCTCAAAAGAGCACCTCCAAAGTCATAACAAATCGTGCCTTAGGGTTTCTTTTAAATACTTAGTGAAATATATTTGAAACCCTAGTCACTTGATGAGCTTAACGAGTTATTGGGCCTTAATTAAATTTTGCAGATTTGTGTTTCAATTGGTCAAACTTGGCATGTTTTGAATTCCTTAAACTTGCAAATTCCTTGTTCTTGTGTTCTAATTTGTAACAACTTGAGTATTATCTAATATACTCTATAGACTTAGTAATCTATATCTAGACAAGTTTGTGTTCACGGTTTGCCAATTGTTCTAAACTTTTAGAACCTAACAAAGTGTTTTTCTCAAGAAAGTTAATTTCGTACCGTACCGGCCGGTACATACCGTACCGACCAGTGCACCGGTACAAATAATCCCTTGTTTCGTACCGGAAAAAATACCGGCTGTACCGGCCTCGTACCGGCCGTACCGGCAAAATCCGGCTGTTTCGACCGGTTAGTGGATACCGGACCGGTACCTTTTCTTCTTACGCCACACCAAACTTCTGTCTGTCTTTGCCTCCTCTTTATCACACCGGTGACGATGAAATACCGATTGGTGGTGAGGAGAGGCATCGATGATTCATGCACTGGAAATCGGTTTGAAGTGAAGAAAAAAATAGACTGGACTGATGCGCTGAAAGAGTAAGGCCTGATGTGAATCGTCTGATACTGAAAGAGAGAGAGAGAGAGAGATCTGTAACTAATGGGGGGAAGAAATGAAGTAAAAAGTGAAGGGTGATGACAAAATTAATTTGAAAGAGAAAGAGGATATGAGTGGTTGTAATGAGATAGCGTGTGAAGCTGATGTGTTGGAACTTGAAAATAGGATAGGTTTTGAAAATAGGAATGATGTTAGCAGGCAACTAGCTTCAGGCGTGCCTGCCAATCTACGGAAGATATGCATTACACAATAGATAATAGATGTAGCATTAGCCAATGGATAATAGCAAAGTTGATATTTAATGATAAAAAGAAAAAAGAAAAAAGAAAGAAGGCTTTAGGCTGCAACAGTAAAAAAATAAATAAATGAAAGAATAAAATAAACGTGGGACAAGGGAAGAGAAAAACTAGAATAAGAGAAGTGTTGGACTTTTTTCTCTATTTTTTACACGTACTCAGTATCTGGAATAACAATGTAGCTCTAAATGTTAGCTTGGTAGCATGATTCTTGTTGTACTGACAATATTATTAATTGGTTTTTTTCTTTTTTATTATTTTTATTTTTTTAGTTTTGTATGTGTGTGTGTATATATATATATATAAAATATAAAATAACGGTAAACCCGAAACGGTACACCGGTATTAACCGGTATCCGAAATATATCGTACCGGTGGTCAAACCGGTACAACCTCCGGTACGGTATTGACTCCCTTGGTTTTTCTACTTTATTGCCATGGGCTATACTCTCAAAAGGAATTAAGAGTTCACATATATTTAAATGAGAAACAAGAGAAACATTCTAAAGGAACACCAACAACAAAAATAGTACGAAAGCTTTAACAAATAATAGAAACATCCTCAAAATTTCAAGAAGTTATAGAGGACAGCTTAGGCTAAGAACTTTCATATAGGGTAGGAAGGGTGAAGAACAACCTCAGTAGTCAAAATTAGAGCTTTTTTACACAACTTCATGACTGTCTCTTTTTAAGTCAGCAAATAATCTTTGCCAATGCTAGTTTGAGTAGATGGCAGACTTTTTTTTTCTTTTTTTTTAATAATTTTTTAGAAGAATGATTGTTATCTGATCATAAAATCTTTAGTAAAACAATCGTGAAAGTCAGAAGAAACCGACTCCATTAATACCAAAAAAGGAGATGACTTTCTCACTCTCTGGGCTAAGGCATTGCCTTGTCGGAAAGTGTGTGAAAAAGAAGTGCCTTGCCAGAAAGTGTGAGAAAGTTTGAGTAGATGGAGGACATTTTTTAAATACAAATAAAAGTGCACTTTCAGTTGTGTTTTAAGCAAACAGTACTCCAAACTCCTAAATAATACATTTCCATGTAACATACTTTGCAAGTCACATGAGTTGAGATATCTTGATTATTATCATTATTATTTTATGTAAATGGTTAAATTTGACAAGCAACAAACCAAATATGTTCGAATAATTCAGTAAATAAAAAAGCAATGAGCTGTGTATGCAATTGGGCTTATAGCCTAGCATAACGATGAAGATAAAGTAAAACCAAAATTGTTAAATAATTTGGTTAAAAGCCTGAGTTATATATAACACGTACAACGGAGGACATTTTCTTTGGTATTGGCCTCGAAAGTCACAACATGAAATCGAATGCGCTTATTAGGACACATTTGAAGATTGCTAATAGAATTATTGCTAATTGAACTTTTTACACTTAACGTTAGATTGCCTTGTTTACATTTTAAAGAATTTAAACTTTTGGGATATAGAGATAATGAAAGGGCTAAAAATATGGAATTATGGATGATAGAAAGAGCATTATTAGGTTTGTCTTTTAAACGGGAGATAAAACTCTCACTATAATATTGACTATTAAATCTCCTAATATTTAGGGTTCGATTGGAAGACTTATTTTTGCTAAAACTGAAAACATTGTAGTAAAATAATTTTTTAATGTGTGAATAGTACCATAGGTCCCGTGAACAGTGCGTAAACAGTGCACTTTGTCTCCTGCATAATGAATCATGTGCATGAACAGTGCGGTTATTGTTCATACGCGCTTAAAAAAAAAAAAACCGCAAACATGAAAAAACGTGAATCCAAACACTACCTTAATACACTTTCTAACAATTTTAGGGGAGAAAAAATGCCCCTATACTTAAAAAATATAAATGCTTTCATTCTTTCTTTCAAGATAATCTCGTGTTTATTAAATTATAGCACAAGTCAGTTAGGAGTAAAGGGGAGTAGAGGTGGTTAAAAAAAAAAAAAAACCCACAAACTTGTAAAAACGTGAATCCAAACATTACCTTAATACACTTTCTAGAAATTTTAGGAGAGAAAAAATGCCCCTATACTTAAAAATATAAATGCTTTCATTCTTTCTTTCAAGATAATCTCGTGTTTATTAAATTATAGCACAAGTCAACTAGGAGTAAAAGGGAGTAAAGGTGGTTAAAAAAAAAAAAAAAAAAAAAAAAACCGCAAACTTGAAAAAACGTGAATCCAAACACTAGCTTAATACACTTTAGAAATTTTAGAGGAGAAAAATGCCCCTATAAGATAATCTCGTGTTTATTAAATTATAGTACAAGTCAGCTAGGAGTAAAGGGGAGTAAAGGTGGGCAGTTAAACTTAGCCACCCACTAGTTTTCTACTCAATGCATGCTGTCTAGCTAGACATTGTGATACATTTTTTGCCTCTCTACGTAGAGCACTGAAGCTACACCTCCTAAACTGCATAAGCTCGCACGACTAATTTGTCTTCAAATTTTCCATATATAAGCTCATCCACTATACGGTTCGTAATAAGTTAAATTTAAACTTGAAAACCAAATAGGGTTTTTTTTAATATATATGAAAAATTAATAAGGTTATTTTAATCTTTCAATTAGTTGAATTTTTACATCAATAAATTTAATTTATGTAAATCACATAAATTACATCATTTAAAATTGATCAATTTCATGTTTCACACATTAAATATTACAAATTTTAAAGTATATTTAATATCACATTATTTAAAATTTTGAATAAAGAAACAGTTTATATAACAATAAATATATGAGAATCTAATTATTTCTAATTAAATGGAGAGGACTTCCAAAGTTTTAACCATTAACTGCGCGCAAAGTGTAATTTGTACCAAACAAAACCAACAAATGAACAAAACAATGAAAGAAGATGGTGGCAATGGGAACTATTTGGACCTTAATTTCGTTGTGGCAAGTCACTGTCTATTCCAATTCTTTGGGTGGGAGACTCTTCCTAAAACGTGACCTCAAGGCTAGCTCTAACGCAATCACAGCCTACTTCATTTTTTTTCCCCTACTTTTGACAAATGTTTTCAAGCTTCTTTTTTTTTTTCTTTTTTTTTCTTTTTTCTGAAGTTTGTTGTCGTCTTAGTTATCTTTCAGCCTATTTTACACACAGAAAATAAAAAGAGACTGAGAGAGAGAGATACCTGGCTTGGTACTTGAGTCAAGATTGTCTTCTTGTAAAGGAACTGAAGCCATGCTGTACGAAGTAAAACCGGTTTTTAAAATCACGTGAGAGGGAGAGATACTTGACTTTTAACGAATTGAATGATCTAAATTACCTGCTACTTGGGTCAGGACCTTTAGGTTTGTACTTTTCTGCCAACGTTTCCCAAGCATTTCTGGCCGAAGTAATCTCCATAATATCAGAAAATGTGTCTGGCCCGCATGAAATTTGGATCACATGTAAAGCCATGGCATTCATCTTGCTCCAAGCCTTAAAAGCAGATTCATTTTCTGGTGTAGGAGGTTCGTTCGCTGCTTCTACAATGCCCCAAAGATCTTGAGCCATCAAATATGTCTTCACCCGAACACTCCATTCCAAATAATTGTCTTCGTCATCAAGAACTTCAAGAACAGGCTTTGTTTCCATGTTTGATCTGTCAATATAACCAAATTGTGTCTGAAAGAAAATAAATGAAGATTTGGCTATATCGTATATGCTACGAATTCCTTGAGAACTATGCGTGTTTCTGTAACAATAACCAGGGACGACGAACCAGGATTTTGATTGAGGGGACCGAAGTGTGAAAAAAAGAAATCAATGCAACTTAGCATGGTGTTAACAAATTATCATGGCATTAATATAAACTTTCTAAAATTTTGTTTGATAATAATTTTGTACTCAGTATCGACAATTTTTGGAATTGACATGTCGAAATCTTTAGAGATTGGGATACATGGATATTAGTGGTTGGCAGTGCTGCATCGATCACTAGCATTGAATTTTAAATAATTTAAATTTTTTCTTTTGAAAAATTCACATATTAAAAAATTTTATTTTTAACAGGTTGTATTTGATTTTCTCTTAATTTACAAACCAAATAAAAATTTTGTATTGATTATCTCATATGTCCAATAATATTGTAGCAAAAAGACTAATTATTGTCACTATGTAAAGAATAATACAAGAATGTGGGCAGTGTGCAAAAATGAGGAGTTACTTGCTTACCCCAAGATCAAAAAACGCACTTGTATAGATGCTAGAAAGGAACTGGTGACAAGAGGAACTCTTGAAGATTGAGAGAGAATTGGTGTGAAAACCAAAAAAGAAAGGAGAATGAGAGATTAATGAAGAGTCACAGAGAGTGAACCAAGGAGAGACTAATAAAGAATCACTGAGACTCAGAGAGGAAAACTAGTGGGAAAAAAATAAAGGGAAAAAAGAGAAGTTGCGAGGGAACCAACGAAGAAAGGTTTAGAAAAGAGGGTTAGATTCTTAGGTATGCGTGATGAGAAAAAATAGTGGGAAAAGAGAGCGGGATTAGGTTCTTAGCTGTTCAAATTTTAAAACGCGTACGGCCGTAAAAATAAAATCAAAAAAATGACTGACACACATGGCTTTTCCACTTTCTTTTATTTTTTTAATCACACAAATTCTGGAAAATTTAACTCCACGACAAACTTCAAAGATGCTTGAGCTAGAGCTGTGAGACCAACTCTGCCACTACATGCCATCATTAATGTCACTATCTCCTGCCAAGCTTTATTTTATTTTATTTTTCAAAGAATAAAGTGAAATGAAACTATTCTAACATCTACTTGTCAACTATCAGTTGATATTTCTGTTGATTTTGAATTTCAATATATGATGGGAAAATGAGCGGGGTTGGAAATATCCTAGCGTTCAAAACGCGTACTCCCGATCAAATTAATAAAAAAATAAATATGAGAAATATTGACACACATGACATTTCCACCTTCCAATTTTTTTTAAATTTACTATTCTTCTTAGAGTATTCACATCAAACATATTAAAAAATATAGCATTCAGTATTTTAAAACTTTACTTTATTTATTTTTGTACTTCACTTTATACACACAAGCATTAAAGGTTTTTTTTTTTTTTTACTAATTCATTAAAATATTATTTATTTATTATTTATAATTCCTTTTATTTTCTCCATGAGACATCTCTCTCTCTCTCTTTCTCTATGTGTAAACAAAAACAATCAACCCACCCCTCATGGCCACGACCAGCCACCACCCACTCAATATCACCACCCTCACCAACCACCGAATCAATCAACCCACCTCCACTAGAGAGAGATTTCACCAGAGAGAGAAGGAGAACCCACAGCCTCAACACCTAGCAACCCATTGCCTCAACACACGACACAACCCACGGCCTCAACCCACGACACAACCCAAAAAAACCACTACAACCAACCACTGAATCAATCAACCCACACCCACAACCCAAAGCCATCGAATCAACCCAGACCCACAAATCAACTTAGCACCCACAAATCAATCCACACCATGGAATCAACCTAGCATCTACAAATCAACCTACACCACGAAATCAACCCAACACCACAAATCAACCTACACCACGAAATCAACCCACACCCACAACCAGCAAACCTCGATCAACCCAACAAAACCCAGCCACACCTAGAGTGTCTCGTGTCCAGCGTGGCACTGGCGATGGAAGCCACGCTCAGGGAACACGTCTACAACCCCTTTGACGAGGCCCTCGGAAAAACAGTGATGGTGGTGCCGTCATCGTTGTCACATCACTCACTGTTGTTGAAGTGGAGATCGAGAGATGGAGAGGCATAGAAGAAGAGAGAGGAAAGCAGCGGAAAGAGGCACGGCACAAGAGAGAGTGAGAAAGAGAAAGAGAGAGAGAGAGAAAAAGAAAAATAATAAAAAAAAACTATAGCAACTTGCTACAGTAGGGTAGCAAAGATGTCAAAAATTTTAAGAATAGCGTGCTTGATGTGGATGATATTTTAAGGGGATGAGAGCTAAAATTAGAATTTAAAATTTTTCACATTTTTGTTGTGAATGCTATTAAAATTTTAGAGAATGAAACTCAACCTATAAATTTTTTTAAAAATAATAATAATAGTAACACTCTTCCCTTTTATTTATATTAGTAATTAAATATTTTAAATTTTTATAAAATTATCTTTACCAAAGTTTAACCGTAGTTAATAAAAACATAACTGACAAATTTAGAATAAAAATGCAAAATTTGTCCAGTTCCAAAAGACTTAAAAGTTGAAACGTCAAATATCTCCACAATCCTTTGGAAAAAAAAAAAAAAAGGCAAAAGTCATACTTAATAATTTAAAATACTCTTTTTAACTTTGGAAACCTGCCCTTTAGCAAAGAGCATATTAAGTGTTGGTTTGGATACGAATGAAAACGTCGTTGCATCTGCGTTTTTGGCTTCTTCTTCTTCTTTTTTATTCCAACGCCTCTTCAACTGTTCATGGGACATGAACAATGCATTAAGGCAAATGCACAGTATTTTCATTAATGAACAGTAACTGGGAAATATTTTTTTTATTGTTTTTAGATTTCAGCAAAATAAGCGGTGTCTAAACACACCACAATTTTCCCTCTTCAACCAAAAAACTGCTCTTATTATTTTTTCCTTACTTTTTTTTCCTTTATTTTTCATCACCTTACTTTTAACTCCAATCAAACCCATTTTATGGGAAAAATATTTTCCCCACATTTATTTTACTAAACTCTATTAATTTAATATTAAAAATATTATATATTAATGTGCCCTTTGCTAAAGGGCGTGTTTCCAAAATTAAATCCATTGTTTTTTTTTTCAAAGGGTTGTATTGATGAAAATTGTTAACCAATGTTTAACAATAATTGTTAGATTATGTTTAACAAACATTGTCAAATTAGTCAAATTCATCAAACATAATTTCACCCATAGGCCTTTTGGCATATGGGTTTTATTGATGTAAGTAGTGCTCATTTAAGATAATGTATCTCTTAATTACAATCCCTTATTTCAAGGGAAAAAGCTTTGATTCCAACCATGTTGTCTTTGTACATAAGTTTATTTATTTTTCATATTTGAAGGGATATGTGGTTTTTATATATTTGTGGCTGCACCGAATAATTTATTTAGATTGCCTACATACCCTTGGTGGGGATCAAGCCACTTCGTAGTTCTTAATTTTGAGATCTTAGATTTAAAGTCTCAAATATGGTTTTGTCAAATTTTAAATGATGGATCTTTAAGTCAATACTTGCTGTTTAATTAAGTATTGACATAATTTTGTATTTGGGTGAGATAATTAGTTTTAATCTCAAGGATAAGTCAAGGACCATATTTTTATGGAAATTGAATCAAGGATTCTCTTTTTGAGAAGTTGAATGTCCAAGCAATTTTCCCTTTTCTTTCATTTGCTTCCTTGTAGGAATTTTAATGATATTTGGATTGAGGTTCCCAAATTTAATTAAGGGAAAGAAAACTCCTTTGGAGCAATTGTATTTTTTGTGAACATGTTTTAAGAATTGGGAATTGGAAAATTTCCTCAAATCAATTTTTATGGTCATTTTATTTTGTGAATTATTAACTCCAATCTTGATTAAGAAATTAGGAATCCCCAAAAAAATTAGTCATGTTGGAATTTGAAGGAATTAGAATCCCCACTTAATTTAAAATGATTTTGGGAATCAAGAATTCCATTGAAATGTGGTGGAGTCGAGGACTCCATTGATGAATTTGATTTAGTAGAGTCAAGGACTCTAGTTGAGAAAACACTAAACCAAAGTTTGAAAGAATTTTTATTTAGTAATGTTCAAATAGGATTTACGAGTCAGGGACTCGTATTTAAAGTTTCATGCATGGAGTTAGGAACTCCTCATGAATCCCAACCCTATTTGTTTTACCAAACAAAAATTCAGATTTGAAGAAGAGGAGAGGGAGAAATAAAGATTTAAAGAAGAAATGGAGTGATAAAATCCCCACCTAATGCTGTGTGTTCCTCCTTTGTTTGTTGCTCTCTATCTCTATCTGTGTCTCTCTTCTTTCTTCATCTTTTTTTTTTCTCTGTGTTTTGCTGTGTGAGTGCTTCTCTCCTCTTTCTTTTATTGCTTGTTGAAGGCCCTTTTAATTTATAGATGTATTGGGAAACCGTTTTTCCCTATTTTTTCTATTAACTGATCAATTCAAGGGCCAAAACTAGGGGTGCAGTCGGTGCAGTTCGGTCGGTTTGAACTGCAATTTTTCCATTGAACTAAAATTTTCGGTTTTACCAAATTTGGCATCGACACAAAACCGTAAGGGAGGAACACCGACATCGAATTAACTGGATTTCAATTGGTTCAGTTTGACCGGCTTTCAGTTGCTTCCAATTTCTCAGAAACCAAACAGATCAAAAAAAAAAAAAGCCTATTTCCCTTTGCTTTCCCACATTTTCTCAGCATCCAAACACCAAGCACCAAGCAAAAAAAAAAAAAAATCAAAATTATGTATATATTTAGAAATCATACCAAAATAAGAATATATATATATATATATATATATTCCCTTTGCTTTCCCACATTTTCTCACCACCCAAACACCAAGCACCAAGCAAAGTAGCAAACAAAAAAAGAAAAAAAAAAAAAAAAAAAAAAAGAACGGCGAAGAAGTGTACTGAAGCAGCGTGATAGAGAGAGAGAGAGAGAGAGAAACAACGGCATGATGGAGAGAGAGAGAAATGGAGGCATGACACTATGACAGAAAAAGAGAGATAGGGAGGAAGAGAGTGACCGGAGAGGGAAAGGGGAGAACGGCTGCTGTTGAAGTGAGAGACAAATGCTAAAAAATAGGGTTAGTAGGGTTATAAAGCAAACCCAAAATAATGTAGTTTTAGTAATAAGGAGAAAATAAAAATAAAAAACCTATTACTATGGGTCGAACCTGGGCTGACTGGTGGGAATGTGCGTCCTTACCGCTAGGGTACCAGGAACTTTCTTGATATAATTTGTACAAATTGATATTTAATATATTTCGGGTCAATTTCGGTCGGGTCGGTGTATTTGTGTGGGACATCAAAACTAAAACAAGAATTTTCGGTTTTTACAAAATGAAAATTGAAACCGAATCGCACCGAAATTGAAATCGAACCGAAATTTTGGCAATAGTTTGGTCGGTTTCGGCCGGTTTTTTCGGTTCCTCAGTTTTTTGCACACCCCTAGCCAAAATTGCAAGGAAAGTGCAGTACTTTTTTCTGGGCCATTAACTTCTTTCACGTTCATGCCATCACCCATTTTCATCTTTTCAAATGTTTTTAGTTTTCTCCTTTTTTTTTTTTTTGGGATAATGCTAGACTAGCCTTCCTTTAGAGCATCCATAACAGTGGAGCTAAAAATTTAGCTATTTGGCACCACAAGAAGTTACTTTATTTATTTTACCTACTCACTTTACAAAACATCCAGTAGCAGTTGATCTATTTTAGCTTTCAACGTAATAAAATAATATAAACATCATAATAAATAATATATCTACTACAATAAAATAATATATCAACTACAATAAACAACAATCACAACCACCGCAACCACTACTGCTGCCACTACCGACGCCGCCGCCACTGCCCCCACCACTACAATGATATTTTTTTAACACTTTAATTTTTTTTTTTTTTTTTTTGGAGAAAATTTACACTTCAATTAAATATCCCTTCTTTATTTTTTCTTTATTATTTTTTATTCTCTCTTCCTCTCTGTTTCTTTCTCTTTCTTTGAACCAAGATGAACAAAGTGATCAAACTTTCCAAATACCCATTACCTAGTGACCTCCAAATACCCACTACCCAGCGACCATGATCACTACCAGATACCCACTGCCCAGCCACCGTGATCACAACCCATCATCGCAAGATCGACTCACTGAGACCCACCAAACTCATAGCCCAACCACTGTGATTACAACCCAAACCCCCACCACTATTACCAAACCCATCAAGAAAAAACCCAGCAACCCAAAATTGCAAACCAATCAGCAACCCACCACCACAACTCGATCAACAAATTACCAGAGGCTCTCGCTTTCCTCGCCGGCGCAGGTTTGTGGGCTGTGCTATGGGTTTGTGATCTTTCTCTCTACTCTAACCAATTTGCCATGGGTTTGTGATTTGTGATATGGGTTTGTGTTTTTTGGTGGTTGTACGGAATTTGGACCAGCGTTGCTTTGATCTTTCTCTCTACTCTATCTCTGTGGGTTTGTGTTTTGTGTTTTGTGATGCGATTTTGGTGGATTGGCTTTGCTTCGGTGGCAGTGGCCTGATCCGGTGTTTTTTTGGTGACTGAGTGTCTGATTCAGTGGGTTTTATATGGATTTTATGAGCACCACCGCCGACGAGTTGGCCGGCGAAGTAGAGAGGAGATTAGAGATGCCAGAGAGAGAGAAAGAAAGAAAAAAGAGAAAATATTATTTTAATGAGAGCCTGTTTGGTTTAGAGAAATTTTGGGTGATATCACTCAAAACTCATAACTGAGTTATCAAAAAATGTGGGACCCACACACAAAATTGTGTTTGACTTGATTTCCTAACGTGATTTTCATCACCCAAAACTCAAAAATTTTGAGTGAGAGTGATGGAAACTGAAAATAGGTTTATGGTGTTTTTAGATTATGAGAATTGAGTTAGGGTGGTATTTTTGTAATTATAAGCAATACATGGGACCCACCTCCTTGTGTTGTCCACATCATGTCAAATTGGCCATTACTCTCTCCAACGGATATTTTCTCCTCTCTCCTCTGTTAACGTGCTCTTCATTGTTCATTCTCATCTTTTTTTTTTTTTTTACTTCTCTTCAAATGCACACCACAGTTGCACACCCCCCTCCAAAGCTGCTCACACCTGCTCATCATCGCCACCACTCACCAGCGGTGGGCCGAAAGAAAAGATCAAGATCTAGGCTTGATTTTGGTTTGTTGTTTGATTTGGGTTTGGTGATTGAAAAATGGAGTTTAATTTGAGTTTGGTATTTCTAAAGAAAAAAAAAAAAATTTGGGTTTTGGTGTTTGTTTCAAAATGGAATTTGATTTGGGTTTGGGGTTTCTAAAGAAAATATTTTTGTTTTGGGTTTTGGGGTTCATCCACAAATGTACATAAATGGGTTTGTGTGTGTGGAGTTTATGTATGTTCTATGTAGGATAGTGGGTATGTCTCAAGTGACATGTGAGGCATTGGGGTTTATTTATGCTCTAAGCTTTTACTGTTTGTGAGGAAGTGGGTTTGATGGAGTTGGTACAAATTGTGGGAGGCGGCAGGAGCTTTTTTTTGGGTTTCTTTGTTTTATTTATTTATTTCGGACATTGTTAGTGGGTTTCTTTGTTTTGATGGTGAGTTTGAGTTTTTCTAGAAAATCCATATGAAATGGAAAGAAAGAAAGTAAGAAATGAAAGAGGCGTGAAATGAAGAAATGAAAGTGAAGGGAGAAAGAGAGGAGACAACACGGATAGGCAACTATCGTTCTGACCCAACACAGTAAATGGGTCCTACCACTTTGTGCAAAATTTTGAGTTATAAAGGCCAAGATATGAAGCCAAACAAGTTTTAATTTGAGTGAGTGAAAAAATAGAGTTAGAGAAATGAGTTAAGAAAATTGAGTTTGAGTTATGAGAATTGAGTAATGAGAAGTGAGAAATGAGTGATGAGAAAACCAAACAGGACCTTAGTTATTTAGGGCCCGTTTGGTTTAGTGATATCTCAGTTTTCATAACTCAGTTTTCAAAATCCATAAATCAAACTAAAAACTCATAACTTAGTTCTCAATCCTCACCTTCACTCAAAAATTGCAAAACACATGTTTGGACTCAGTTCTCAGTTACATATCTCTACAACTTTTCCCTAAAACCGTGAACCCCACCACTGACATTACCCAATGTTGCTACTGTTGCTACCTGCGTCTTTCCATCTCTATCTCTCTATCTTCTCCCTCCCTTCAACCCACAACCACTCATTGGCGCCATCAACCACTACCAATCCACCACCATTAACCCAGCCACTAGCCACCATCAACCACTACAAACCGATCCACCACCATAAACCCAGCAACCATCAACAAAACCCATTCATTAACAAAACTCAGCAACCATCAACAAAACTCATTTATCAACCATCGATAAAATCAAAACCCATTCATCAAAATAAAAATAAAACCCATCAACCATCAACAAAACCATTCATCAACCATCGACAAAATCAAAACCCATTCAACAAAATAAAAATAAAACCTAGCATTGGCGACAAAATCAAAACCCAGCACCGTCGATCATGGTCTTGGTGTTTTGAGGCTCTTGCTTTAATGGTGGTGGCAGAACTGGGCTGAACTAGCACCGGCGATCATGGTCTCGTGGTTTTCCTTTTCTTGCTTTTCTTTCCTGAAGCTTCTGTTGGAACTTCTTCCGTTTACGAGTTGCAACTCCATTATCATAAAAGTCAAGTCGCTTCTCAACTTGTTCACGAAGTTTCTCCCCAAAAACAATAGATATGTTCTCTACATAGCAATCAATCTGTGATGCAATAGAACACTTGTTTGCAAGATAATGATCATTGGCTGGTGGCGGCAGAACTGGGCTGAACCAGAGAAAGGAAGAAAGAAAGAAAAAACAGAGAGAGAGAGAGAGAGAGAGAGAGAGAGAGAAGTGGGAGAAGAAAGAGAGAGATAACGCCATCAACACATATGGGCCCCACAGAGGTCAAAAATTTACAATCCTACCACTTAGTTATGTATCTTAGAAACTGAAAACACCAATTTGGTGTTTTCGGTTTTCATCACTCTCACTCAAAATTTTTGAGTTTGAGTGATGAAAACAAGATTAGGAAATCAAGCCAAACGAAAAAAATTGTGTGAGTCCCACGTTTTTTGATAACTCAGTTATGAGTTTTGGATCATATCACTCAAAACACCTCTAAGCCAAACAGGTCTTTAACTTCACTGCTGCTAATGCTCTTTTAACTCTTTATTTTTCTCTTCTTAATCCTTTCTTATTGGTAATGACAGACTAGCAGACTAGGTAGCTTTTCACTTCACGTGTTCAGGGTAGAAATTTAGTTTAGATACACCTCACGTAGACCCTTTTTTATACATACATATATATATATATATATATATATATATATATATATATATATATATATATATATATATATATATATATATATATCGCCTTTTGTTAGATGACCATACATTTGGTGTTACCCTACTATCTAGTCCACTAGCCAAGAAGTGAGACTTTTTTTTTAATTTTTTTTTATGACACATTTTTTAGTTTCAACAGGCTGCGAAGAGATTTGTCTTTTCAAGCCAAAAGCTTGATATATCTTGCATTTTTATTTTAAATTTATTAGTTTTTTATATTAAATATAGTTAAACTTTGGTAAAAATAATTTATAAAAAATTAGTATATTTTACTACCAATATAAACAAAAAGAGAGTGTTATTTTTTATTTTTAAGTTTTGTAATAGGGTCAGGATGTCATTTTCTCAAATATGTGCAATTAAAAAAGAAAAGTGGAATGCCATGCATGTCAGTCTTTTTTTTTTCTAATTTTATTTTCATGACCCATGCATTTCTCACGTGTCAGTCTTTATTTTTTGGGCTAATTACAAATTATTTATGTGGTTTGGTTAAAATTTAAAATACTTATTTGTAGTTTGAAATTTTACTCTTTATTTATTTGAGATTAGTTCAGTTAAGATTCTAAAATTACTTGGGCGAAAAATGAGACTAAATATATAACTTTGCTTGTAACACAAGAAAAAGAGAAAACAAGATCCAAGAATAAGGGTCCTGAAATGAAATTGTACCCACTCGTTTAGATAATACTGTACAACGCATTTTGCATAAATTTTTACAAAACTCGTCAATTCAGAGGGTAGCAATGTTTACCGTATATTACATGGCCGCCCATTTGGCCAAACAGCTCCCCGCCACTACTAACCCCACCCACCTCCTCCAAATCTACACCTCTCTCCACCAAGCCCACCACCACCTATCTAACTTTTTGTCCAAAACCCATTAACAATTCCCTCCTCCTCTCCTTCTCTGCTGCCTCTGCCACACGTTGCCGTCGAGAACTCGCTCTCCTCTGCAACCGGCGGTGTTGACACTGACACGATGCAACTAGCGGATGATGATGGGGAAGATACTGAAGGGAATTCAAAGGGCACAATTGAAAAAGTTGAAGAGAAGATGAGGGATTGCTTTATTAAGAATAAGCGGCCATAGCTGGAAATTTTGTAATTAATTCATTTTTGGTTTTCTTTTCTCTCAGCCGTTGTGTTTGGGATATGAGTGAGCAAGATGGAATTTTTTTTTTTTTTTTTCTCCAGGAACCTCAGTTGGGATTTAACTCCTTGATGGCTCATTGGTTCTTTTACAATAGAGAATGAACTGAACTGGTTCCTTTGTCTTTTCTCGTAAAAAGAACGCAACATTGTGGCATTTTGTCTCGAATTATTATTAATCTTTATTTACAAAGAGTATTACATGTAATATACGGTAAACATTGCTTATAATTTAAACTCATCAATTCAGAACTCAGAAGGTAGCTCTTAATAATTTTTACAAAATCCTATCTCTTTGTTCTTGTTTTCTTTTGTTATTTTATGTTTTTTATGTATTGAAAGAGAGAGACATGAAATAGAAGTAAAATTACATATTTAATTTCATTTTTAATAGAATTGAGTTGCGAAACCCTAATTAAATTAACCTCAAATAAATAAAGTGTTAAATTTTAAATCACGAATAAACATCTTAAATTTCGGTTAAATTATACGTAAGTAAGGCTGTGTTTGTTTTGACTTCAAACTACTTCCGGAAAACAATTTTCGTAAAATTTGGGTGTTTGGCTGCATAGGAAAATTGAGTCAACGGAAAATAATTATAGCCTTGACCGAAAATAACCCCTCCCCAGGCGGAAAACCATTTCACCTTTTATTTTCCCTTAAACCAATTTCCGGAAAAGAGAGCTCTCTCACACAGCAACTCTCCAAGCTCTCTCACACAGCAACTCTCTCTCACACAGCTCACACAGCAACTCTCCAAGCTCTCTCACACACACTCAGCAGCAAGTCTCCAAGCTCCAAGCTCTGGTCCACACAAGCTCCGATCCGGTCCAGACCGATAGCTTAAGGTAAGGATCATACCGACGAGGAAGCTCCAAGCTCCAAGCTCCGGTCCAGACCGACAACCTCCAAGCTCCGGTCCAGACCCATGAGTCGCACCGCGAGACCCACGAGTCGCACCGCGCTGGCGAGACCAAGCGAGTCGCACCGCAACGATCCGATCGAACCCAGTGGCTTGACCGCAAGGATTGTTGCCGGAATTTGCGTTGTTATTGCCGGAATTTGCGTTGTGTTGTTGTTGTTGTGTTGTTGTTGTTGTTTTTTTTTTTTTTTTTTGGATGAACTGATTGTTGTTGCTGGAATTTATTGTTGTTATTGTTGTTGTGTTGTGTTTTTGTTGCCAGAATTTGTTGTTGAATTGGGTGTGATGTTGAAATTTTTTGTAATAAAATTTGTTTGGATGCTGAGAAAATGTGAAAATCTTTTCAGAAAATAGCATTTTTATAATACATCCAAACACATGAAAATATTTTCCACAACAATTTTCATAATTTAACCAAACACTTAAAAATATTTTCTTTTTTCAGAAAATAGCATTTCCAAAAAATATGCATTTTCCGGAAAACGTTTTACACGAAACAAACACAGCCTAAGTCGTGATTAATTTTTATTTTTTAATTTAATTTTTACGGCTCACGTGTTTTTTCCACTTTCTTTCCCATTATGCATGCCAACCCACTTTTTTTTTTTAAACGTGTCTTCATTTCATTGGTTCCCTCTCAACTAGCTCTTTGCCCTTTATATTCTCTCCCATCCCCCATTGATTCTCTCTCATTGACTCACTCTCTTTTTCTTTTCTTTTTTCCACACATAAATTTTGGTAGGCCCTGGCGTTTTCCCACCAAAACATTATTTCCCTAAATTGGGGAGAAAAGCAAGGAGTCAAAGCTCTGGACAAAAATGTCCTCCTATCAACTTTCTTTGGCTCTCTTTGTTCTCTTCATCTTCGTCATTTTACTATTTCTGTTTCCCTCAATTTCTTCTGCTACTTTTCATTGATCCTTTCTTTTTCTTTTATTCTTTTTTGTCTTTTTCCTTCTTCTTTTTGATGCATGTGCTTTACATCTTATCTTTATCAAATTTGAACTTAATAATTATTGGTAAATAAAAATATAATGTTAATAGTTGGCTCAAATTAAAATTAAAAAAAATTTATCACATCAATAATTTATGACCATAATATTACTCAATACAATAATGTGGACAGTGTGCAAAAATGCATTAATTACTCTCAAATTAAAACTTTTAATTTTTCTTCTTATGTAATTAATTTTTTGTGTAATATTATACAATTAGGAAAATATTAAAAGTTATTAAAAATTTTACTATTAAAAAAGTACAAAATTGTGTGTCAATTTATGCCATTGGTGTCATGTCACTTTAATAAAATAATAAATGAATAATGCTAGATATACAAATTATTTTACAAAATTTTTTACAAACTGCTAATATGGTGAGTAATTATTGGTAAATAAAAAAGTGATATTAATAGTGGGTTTAGATAAAAACCAATAAGAAGTTGGCTACATCAACATTTTGTAAAAAATGTCAAAATGTTATAAAATAATTTGTGACTATAGCTTATGACGCATCAATTTACAAGATTTATATAATAAAATTTGTAATATATTTAACATCACTTATTCAACTAATTATTCAACCAAACAATAAATTTATTTATTCTCATAACGTAGTGAATTTTTATGTCATTTGCAATTAATTTTTCAATTAAACAAAAAGACGAAAATTACCTATGACCTAATCACTCAACTTTATTAATTTAAAAATTATTTCGACCATGGAGCCACACTCATTGCAATTTGCTGGACTATCAACCAATCAAATAAAAATGCTCCAAAACTTTACTACCAGTTTTGTGGTAGTAAATAGTTTCTAAAAAAAAAAAAGAAAAAAAAAAGAGTTCTACTAGTAAATAAAGCCTCAAATCATCACAAAAGTCACAACCCACAGATTATTACAAAAGTCACAACCCACACAGACGCTAAGATAAAAAGTCACAAACGCGGTAAAAGTTGAGCGAGAGATGGAGAAATTATAGAGTCCTCTGGTAGACCACGTCATTTGTCCACCATTCTATTAAAAAACTTCCACTTGTTTAAAATTGCTGAGTTAGTAATTAATTTCAGTTTAAAAAAAATTTCTAACTAACAATTTTAAACAAGTGGTAGTTTTTTAGTAGAATTGTGGACCACATCACTTGTCCATTATGTGGATCTTATAATGTCTCCTAGAGATGAGATTAGAGAGTGCGAAAGAGGGAGAGAAACCATAAAAGCAGATCAAATCTAAAAGAAAATGAGAGAGAGTCAAAGAGAGTGGGAGAGAGTCAAAAAAGCGAGAGAAAAGAAGAAATACCAGTGATGAGGCGGTGACGACGATCGGCCTGCTAGCAGCGGTGGCGTGGCCTCTTGTCTTAGAATCAAAATAAAAATAAAAGAAAAGGTTGGCGAGAAACAAACCAAAATACAAAATAAACTATGTGAACAAAATCACAAATTCAGTGACCAACAAACAATGCCTTACAGTATGAACAAAAAATCAAAAGAAAAAATGACGAGTTACTAACATAATTACTCCATGTCATGCCCGAACTCAACAATATAGATAAGCCCGTGACAATGGCTATATTCATATAAATTTTCATCTTATAAATGTGCAAAACCTTCTTAGTAACTAAAAATTATACACCAAGAAAATTTCATCAATAAATCCACAACCATCCTCAATAATGCAATTATCAAAAAATCTCCAAAATACTAATAAAAACAACAATCCAAACCTCATGACCGTTAAACAAAAGATATACTAATTATTACAAGATCATCTTATTGCAAAAATTCCTAATCTCTATTCAAGCATACACTCTCAGCAAAAGTTCCAAAACTTGCTATTTTTCATAATCTGAAACTAAAGGGGAAAATGGGGGTGAGTTGACAACTCAATAAGTAAACAAATACCAAACTAGTTGAAACAAGTATATAGATTGACAAAATAATATAAATTTATGAGATCAACATATTTCACATATGTCAAAGTTATAATATACTATGGGTTACACTTCACTATCAACTTGCCTACTATCCTTGCATGCTGATACTCCAAAAATTTGGAAAATCTTATCTGAAACAGGACCAATCTAGAAAATTTTGAATCTTTAGAATTACATCTTTATACTGCACTTTACTGGCTTTTAATAAAAAAATAATGAATTGATAAAAGTGGTCATTATTTTGCAAAATAGCACTCAATGGGTCAATGCTTACCCATTTACCCATTTTAAGAGAGATATTTAATAATAATAATAATAATAATATTTATTCATTGAATAAATTGGGTCCAAATATGAAAATATAAATTACTTTTATTATGTTCTCATTCTGTCATTATTAGATTAAAAATATTTTTATCAATTTGGCTATCAAACGGGATAAGTTACCACTTCAAATAATTTTATCACATGTTAAGAAGGAAGAAAGAAGGCTAATGAAAATGGTGTTGTTTTCTTTTTCAGCAAAGACAAAGGGGTCAGTTGTGCTACAACATTTCTTCTATTCTGAACGTGCATATTAAACTTCTCATCAATCAAATCATTTACCACTCAATCAAATAAATTCATTCTTTTTTCTTTATAATTTTAAAGTGCAAAAAATATTGAAATTTAAACAGATGAGAGAGTTATTATTTGTTTTAATATTTTGGAAGCATAATAAGATATATAAAGATAATGCAATCCTGCAGTTAGGGAAAATAATTTAATAAAAAAAAATTTGACAAATAAAAAGACAAAGTTTGACTACAAATTTAGTGGTGGTTTAAGGTTACAATTCCACTCAATATCGTTTTATTGGATATAAATTTTGACGAATCCACTACTAGACTACATTTTTTTCTTATATCCTTCATGCTTGCAAAATTTCTAGGAGATTAAAGATTAATAATTATATCATCAATCATTTGTTTGAATTGCAAGTTTTTATAATCTAAATTATACATAAAAAATAATTTTTACATACAATCCAACGGTTAGATTTTCAAAATATGTAGTTATATTTATTTTTTTTAATAAAAGTTGTAACCTTAAGGTAGATTTTGAATTTTAGCCAAATAAAAATAATAATAATTATTAAGTTATGCAATATTTAGAGTTAAATGTAACTTAATCCCGTCATTTTTTTTAATGGTTGTATGTTTTCTATGCCAAAATTCCGCAAACGTGATTGACTACAGCAAGCCAACTACTCTTGACTTCTTTGTCATCCTAACACTGGTTCAAGCCATTTTTAGTCTTTCTTGATGGCTAAGCAAAGAAAAATGACGGGACTACGAAGACCGGTCCATCTTAATGGTGCACTAAGTCTTCGATTGTTTCTAACAATAATGGATTGGTCACGTTGCATTTGATATTGGTGGATTCACTGCGATATCGGAAAAATTGAAAGAAGTGGCTGGGCATGTGGCCAATAGGAGTAATTGTGGTACTGTAGGCAGCACAATGGCCCTGTCTCAAGCCTATTTAAGCAAAAAGAAAAATATCTATTAATGACAGGGAAGGAAAAATAAGTAACATTTTGGGTTTTTCGCAAAAAGCAATGGATCACCAATCCTTTAGTTTTCATCAATAAATTTGAAAAAGTTGTCGAAATACTGTTTATTAATTAATATTAAAAAAATTCTCTATGGTGACTACCTCAAACTACAAAATGACCAATTAGAGCAAATAGTTTCTATAAACAGTGATAGATTTTAGATCAGGGTGTGATCTACCTAAAATTCTCCTTGCAAACACAAAAAGAACAATTAGAATATAAACTGAGAACAATTTTAAAGACTGTAATTTTTCAAAATTTTCAAACATATATGATAAGGGTAAAATTGTAAGTATACGCTCACCAAAGGGAAGGCATAGAACGACGCTCCAAACAAACCTGTTGGGTTTACTTTTGGCCATCAACAAATAAAGACAGTAGGAAGTCTACGACTTTAAGCTGACAAGGTCAATGTAGGTAGGATGGAAAGTTGACAACACTAAAGTTGACAGTTTTGACATAATCTTGACTTGGCCACCACGCATGTGTATATAAGGAAATGTCTTGTACCCATGCTTAGTGTTGGTCTCCTACAAGGAAATGATTTCACAATATACGCTTATAAAGATTCCTATAAGGAAAAGACTTCTAACCCAAGGAAGAGATGTCAACTCTCTACTACTATAAAAGCCCCAATACCCTCATAAACCAAGGTACGCATAATTCACCCAAACTCTGGCACTCTAGAGTTGTGAAAAGAAGTTTTAACTTGACCTTCAAAGGGTATTTGGCCGGCACCACACCGGTGCTCTTTGTAAGGTCTTCTCCTTTTTGTTGTGCAGGTGTTATTTCGAGCACGTGAGAACTGTGAGACTTACAATGGTTTTTTTAGCATCATCGGTTGGCGTCGTCTGTGGAAAACTGCGATTTGTAAGCCATACCATCGCCTCCCAAACAAAAAGTTGCATGGTGCTCATTCGCTCAATGGCAGACGTTTAAGGAGATGAACCACCCATGATTGCCCTTGAGAGACAGGTTCAAACTCTCACCGCTACCGTGGAACGCCTCACCAAGCAAAACAACAACCTGGAAGAATAGCTACGCCAGAAAAACGCAGCATTGAACACCCAAAAAGAAGATCAAGAAGGAACCAGCGCTGAAAAAATGAACCAAGAGGGGTCGGAAGCCAGCCACGCCCTAAGCAGACAGGAGCGACAAGATATCAGTCAACCTTTCAGCTTAGAAACGGATCCCCCTCACATAGTCGCAGAGATGCAGATGATGAGGGAACATATGGACCTTATGATGAATGCCTTCAAAGGACAGGTGTCCAACAACCTTGATGATTTGGTCCATCGAACTGATTCGCCTTTCACTACATCTGTCAACTCCTTCCCCCTACCACAGAAGTTTCACATGCCTCATATAGAAAGCTACGACGGAGCCAAGGACCCTCTTGATCACCCAGAGACTTTCAAGACCTTAATGCACCTTCAAGAAGTAGCAGACGAGATCATGTGTAGGGCCTTCCCTACAATGTTGAAAGGCCCTGCAAGAATTTGGTTCAGTCAGCTGACGCCTAACTCCATCAGTACTTTCAAGGAGCTAAGCACCCAGTTCACTTCGCACTTTATTGGGGGACATAGGTATAAGAAGTCTACTGCATGCTTGATGGGTATCAGGTAGTGAGAGGACGAGATGCTAAGATCTTATATAGCCCGTTTTGACAAGGAAGCACTCTTGATCGATGAAGCTGACGACAAAATGCTTGTAGCAGCCTTCACAAACGGGTTACGGAAAGGTAAGTTTATATTTTTGCCACTAAGTACATGAATGCCGAAGACGCATTGTTGGCTCGCTAGGAAAAGCCTAAGAAGAGAGAAAGGCCAGAAGATACGCAATAGGACAAAGGATGAAAGATGGCAATAACTGGAGAACGAAGGGATGACAGGTGCTCTAAGCCCCATACGGGAAGGTTCACAAACTTCACCCTGCTGACCGCCCCAATCGACCAAGTCCTAATGCAAATCAAGGACGAAGGAGCCTTAACCTTCCCAACAAACGGTCTAGAGACAAATACTGCAGTTTCCACCGTTATCACAGTCATGACACGACCGACTGCTACGATTAAAGTAATAGATTGAAGCCATTATTAGGCAAGGGAAGTTATAGAAGTTCGTCAGCAAGGAGAGAACAGATCCACCTCCTAAAGAGCAAGCCCCTCGACGGGACTACGAGCATCCCAGACCACCCCTAGGAGACATAAGGATGATAGTGGGAGGCACGGCGACCATTAGCTCGTACAAAAAGGCCCGAAAAACTTACCTCAGAATGGTTCAAAACGTTCAGCTGACAGGCGTCGTCCCGAAGATGCCACGGGTCGATAACCCCATTATCGATTTCTCAGAAGAAGATGCTCAACATCTTCACCACCCGCATGATGACGCGTTCATCGTTAGCATCCGAGTAGGAGACTATAACACATACCAAGTCTTGGTTGACAACGGAAGTTCAGCAGACATTCTTTACTACCCAGTGTTCCAACAGATGCCTATCAACAGAGAACCTAGTTCCAACCAACGCTCCACTTGTCGGGTTTGGAGGAACAAAAGTATACCCCTTTGGCATGATCACATTGCTTGTAACAATTAGGGATTATCCTCAGCAAATCACTAGGGATGTTACATTCCTTGTTGTCGATTGCTCCTTCACCTACAATGCCATCATAGGACGACCAACCCTTAACTCATGAAAGGCAGTAACTTCAACCTACCACCTAATGATCAAATTCCCCATTAAGTACGGAGTAAGAGAATTGTGAGGAGATCAGGTAGCCATACGCGAATGCTATATAGCGATGCTGGAGATGGACGATCATCTACAGATCATGAGCATAGAGGAACAGTGGATGGGAGCGGAACCTGTAGAAGGGCTCGATGAGATACCCCTCGATAGCTCTAGATTAGACAAAACCATAGGGATCGACACTCTCGCCAGCCCAACAGTTCACCAAGCGCTCGTAGCCTTCCTCAAGGAGAATCAAGACGTGTTTGCTTGGAGTCATGAAGACATGCCGGGAATTGACCCGTCAGTCATGGTACACGGGCTGAACGTGTCACCTTCTTTTCCACCCATCCGATAGAAGAAGAGAATGTTCGCCCAAGAACCAGATTGAGCAATAGCAGAAGAAGTCAGCAAGTTACAGAAGTCGGCAAGTTACAAGAGGCGGGCTTCATCAGGGAAGTATACTATCCCGATTGGCTAGCAAACGTGGTGATGGTCAAGAAAGCCAACGAGAAATGGAGAGTGTTTGTGGACTTTACAGATCTGAATGAAGCATGCCCCAAGGATATCTACCATCTCCCTCGAGTCGACATACTGGTAGACTTTACAGCTCAGCACCAGCTATTGAGCTTCATAGATGCCTTTTCAGGGTATAACTAGATCAGGATGGACGAAGCGGATCAGGAGGAAACTTCATTTGTTACCAGTCAAGGTCTTTTTTGTTACAAAGTGATGTCATTTGGCCTTAAGAGTGCGGGCGCGACGTACCAAAGGCTCATGAACAAGATGTTTGCGAACCAAATCAGAAGAAATGTTCAGGTCTACGTCGACGACATGTTAGTAAAAAGCCGAAGAAAAGATGACTATTTGAAAGAACTCGAGGAAACATTTGGCACCCTTTGTTTCTACAACATGAAGCTTAATCAGAGCAAGTGTGCATTCGGAATGACGGCGGGAAAATTCCTAGGCTTTATGGTGTCTCAAAGAGGTATCGAGGCCAACCCAGACAAGATCAGAGCCATAATAAAGATGCCCCCCCCTCCCAGGAAGAACGTGAAAGAGGTGCAGAGTTTAAACGATAAAGTAGCTGCCCTGAACAAGTTCATATCAAGAGTGACGGATAAATGTTTACCTTTCTTTTGCACACTGACGAAGTCTTTCGAGTGAACTGCTGAGTGTCAGCAAGCGTTCGAGGAGCTAAAGGCCTACCTCTCTTCCCTATTGCTGCTAAGTCCTTCGCAACCAGGGGAAGAGCTCTTCCTATATTTGGCCGTCTCCTCGGCAGCCATTAGCGCGGCCTTGGTCAGAGAAGAAGACAAGGTTCAAAAGCCTGTATACTACACCAGTCAAGCGTTTCATGGTGCAGAAGAAAAATACCCACCCATGGAAAAGCTCGCCTTCGCTTTAGTTATGGCAGCTTGCAAGCTCAAGCCATACTTCCAAGCCCATATGGTAATCGTCCTAACCAACAAGCCCTTACGGAGGGCAATGAGCAACCCCGAAGCTGCTAATCGGCTGGCACTATAGGCGATATAATTGAGTGAGTTTGACATTTAGTACCACTCACGCATCGCCATCAAGGGGCAGGTCGTTGCTTACTTCATAGCAAAATTCACCAACGAGGAAGACAAGGGGGTAGATGAATATCCGCAGTGGAGTATACATACAGACGGGTCGTCCAACAGGCAGTCCGGGGGTGTAGAAGTCGTACTTCTCTCTCCTAAAGGAGACCAGATCGAATGTATGGTCCACCTCAACTTCCTTACTATCAATAAGGAGGTGGAGTACGAAACTTTAGTGGCAGGGCTTGATCTCACCAAAGTAGCAGGAGCTGCAAGCGTGGTTCTTTACTGTGACTTTCAGGTTGTCACTAACCAAGTAAACGGGGATTATGAGTGCAGTGGCGAAAGAATGAAGAGATATCTAGACCAAATAAGAAGAAGGGTGGACGAGCTAAAGGCCAAAATTATCCAGATCCCCAGAGGAGAGAACGAGAAAGCCAACCGACTTGCCAAAGCCGCTTCAGCCGAATATATGACTACCCTTGATAATGTACTCTCTTTTGTTCAGCTCTCTCCATTAATAGATTCCGTCAATGTGCAGGAGATAGGTTCTGAAACCAGTTGGACCACACCATTTGTTTCTTACTTGAAAAATGGCGACTTACCAAACAGAAGGGAGGTCGCAAGAAAGCTAAAGGTCCAAGCAGTGCGATTCATCTTGATAAAGGACATCTCATATAAGAGAGGCTTCTCCCGCCCGTACCTAAGGTGTTTGGGTCCTGAGGAAGCAGACTATGTCATGAGAGAAGTCCACGAAGGGATCTGCGAAAACCACTCTGGGTCACGATCATTGGCACATAAGCTGATTCGAGCGGGGTACTACTGGCCCACCATGCAAAAAAATGCTCAGACTTATGTTAGAGCCTGCGACAAATGCCAAAGATTTAGCAATATCATCAGACAGCCGTCCGAAGAATTGACCCCTATGGCAGCCCCCTGGCCGTTCGCTCAATGGGGGTTAGACATCATGGGTCCACTCCCAATAGCAGTGCGACAGCTGAAGTTCCTGATAGTGGACATAGACTACTTCACAAAATGGGTGGAAGCTTAAGCCTTAGCCACCATTATAGAGAAGAACGTAAGAAGCTTCCTCTAGAGGTCCATCATATGCAGGTTTAGGATCCCTAGAGTCTTAGTCTCGGACAACGGGAAACAATTCGACAACGACTCTTTCCGGGATTTATGCTCACAATTAGGGATTAGAAAACACTATTCCTCCCCCGCCCACCCTCAGGCTATCAGATAAGTTAAAGTCATGAATCGATCCTTACTTAAAATTATCAAAACTCGGCTCGATGGGGCAAAGGGTATATGGCCTGAAGAGTTGCCAAGTATACTAGAGGCGTATAGGACAACGACGAGGACGCCCACAAGAGAAACACCATTTTGGTTAACATACGGGAACGAAGCAGTCATTCTAGCCAAGGTCGGACTCACAAGCTACAAGGTGGACAATGACGAAGTCAAGGTGACAGCAGAACAAAGGCTCGCACGGTACCAGGACCGTATGGCTTAGCACTACAACTCTCGAGTCCGACGCAGAGACTTTTAGGTTGGAGATCTTGTTTTGAGAAAGGTCATGGGCGCTGCTAGAAACCTTACCCAGGGGAAGCTCGACCCCAACTGGGAAGGTCCCTACCGAATCACTTCATGGTAGAGAAAGGGCACCTACCAACTGGAAATGCTAGACGGACGGAAGCGACAACATCCGTGGAACGTTGAGCATTTACGGAAGTACTACCAGTAGAAAAGGTGGCATAAAGAGCCACAACCCTTTATTTCTAGTTTACCTTAGTTAATTTTAGCTATACTCCTCAGTTTTTTTTTAATTTACTTTAGTTTTTTGCTACAATAATTCTTTTAAAGCCCAAAGGGCAGATCTTCGTCTTTTTAAGAACTACTTTTTCTACAAATGCATGGTTTATTATAATAAGAGAAGTTTATTTAGATATGGCTAGAGTGTTTATCTACAAAAAATAGTCCATAAAGTGGACGAGTATACAAAGTAGACGACTTTATTGTTTAGCCCATAAATGATTTTTCCCTTTCTCCTGGCCAAGTAGAAAATTAGCAATGAAAGTCCAACTCCATAACTCGTCAGTGTAAGCTGATGAGGATATGGAGTAGGGGGCAGTTGATAAGGGTAAAATTGTAAGTATACGCTCACCAAAAGGAAGGCATAGAACGACGCTCCAAACAAACTCGTCAGGTTTAATTTTTTCCATCAATAAATAAAGACAGTAGGAAGTCTACGGCTTTAAGCTGACAAGGTCAATGTAGGCAGGATGGAAAGTTGACGACACTAAAGCTGACGGTTCTGACATACTCTTGACTTGGCCACCATGCATGTGTATATAAGGAAATGTCTTGTACCCTACGCTTAGTGTTGGTCTCCTACAATGAAAGGATTCCGCAATATACGCTTATAAGGATTCCTATAAGGAAAATACTTCTAATCCAAGGAAGAGATGCCAACCCTCTACTACTATAAAAACCTCAATACCCTCATAAACCAAGGTACGCATAATTCACCCCAACTCTGGTACTCTAGAGTTGTGAAAAGAAGTTCTAACTTGACCTTCAGAGGGTATTTCGCCGGCACCACATCGGTGCTCTTTGTAAGGTCTTCCCCTTTTTGTTGTGCAGGTGTTGTTTCGAGCACATGAGAACTGTGAGACTTACTAGTGGTTTTTTCGGCCTCATTATTATATTTTAACAGACTATTTCTGTGCATTTCTAAAATCAACATCAAAATAAAGTAATAAATTATTATGTGTTTGTATGTATACTCTCCCTCTCATATAAGGTAGGTCCTACTGACCCACCCCCATGTGAAAGGGAAGACCAGAATATACAATAATTGTCCTCAACCTAAATAATGCATTACATCATTGCTCGGATTGATTATCTTTACTGTCCTATTAATCGTATGGAGATAAGGATGAATCAATAAGGCGGAATCATGACTTCAAAAGCCATGTGTAATGGAAGAGATATAGAGGGTCCACCAAATATGACTTACTTTTGTCGAAGACAAAAAATTCGGACCAAAAAGATTAAACTTCATCAGCCACAAATACTTTGTGAATTGTAAAAACCCTCACAGGAAGAATAATAATCTCAATAGGAGGTTTCGAGGAAGTATTGAGTAGGTATTGAGATTTACTGAACGTGACTTATAAGGGCTCTAGAGATCGAGAAGATATCAAGAAAGTATTGAGCCAACTATCGAGATAAATGTTAAAAATACACTTCTCTGCTTTTCTTGAGCAGACTATGTTTTCAACTTGATCTTCAATTACAACTTTAAGACACACCAAAACTCAATAAAAAACACATAATTTGGCATGATTTGACAATACCAAAACAGATAGACCTTACAATTTGGAATTAAATACTTCATGGATTTATTCGTTAATTCAATGGGCAGATCTTGAGATAAATTATCATGTGCTTTGTTATATTTGTTTCATTCAAAAAAGCTTTGGGCTTTTGTTGCCCTTCTCGATGTTTTTTCAAAATTTCGTTCCATTATATTCATCTAGTGATTTACACGGTTTCCTGTGCTCTTATAGTAAGAGGTACAAGAAATTTGTAAGTCCATTAGATGGGTGAATAAGGAAAAGATTATTTCTAAAGTGTTGTTTCTCTGACCTAGGGCAGCAACTCCAGCAACCCTAGCCTTAGGAGAAAAACGTGCCTGCTCCTTGTGAGTGAGGCGATTAGGACACTACACAAGGCTTTGTTCGAAGGTAGGAAGAGGGGTGGAGTCCTTATCAGGCCTGTGGGAGAAGTTTTCTTTGTCCGAATTAGAAGGAAGGCACTTTGTTGTGGAGGACGGTGTTGGTGAGCGTGAGTTTTTCTTGGTTGCCAGGTTCTACACAGGTTGGGTTTTGAGCATGGAGGCAATTGCGAAGACTCTGAAGGGGATTTGGAGAACTAGAAGGGGCTTTGAGGTTAGGGACATGGGAGAACACAGGGTGCTGTTTATTTTTCGGGATGAAGGGGATGTTGAGCAGATCATGAAAGGGGAACCATGGTCCTTTGACAAACATCTTGTGGCATTAAAAAGGGTCGCGAAACTCACTGATTTAAGTAAACTTCAATTTGAAACTACTAGTATGTGGGTTCAATTGCACAATTTACCTATAGGGATACCTTCTAGCACTGCAAAGAACATTGTTTCTGAGGTAGGTAAGGTGTTTGAGAATAATCCGGAGAATGAGGTGTATGAAGGCAGCAACTTTGTCCGTGTAAGGGTTGGAGTGGATATCACAAAACCATTGTGCTGAGGGAGAAAGCTAGCATTGAGGACTGGACAAGATAGCTGGGTGAGTTTCAAATATGAACGATTGCCCAATATATGTCATTGGTGCGGTAAGCTTACGCACATGGACAAGGAATGTCCTATCTGGTTGAGAGGCAAGCATGCACTGAAGGAAGATGACAAATAGTTCAGGTCTTGGATGAGGGCTATGACACCAAACCTAGCTAGGAAATCAGTGGTTAAGGTGGCAGGTTTTGAGGAGGATGACAGTGAAACAGAGGACTGTACGCAGGATAATGATGTTGTGGGAAGTGGAAACTTGGGCAGCCATGAAGTTATGGTTCTCCCCTAGAAGGTCAGAATTTGGGTAGACAGGAGATGCAGCGGGGTAATGCTGAGGCCGAGGACATTACTTTAAGGGGAAGTCCAAGTGAGAAAGGTGTGGAGGATAATTGTGACAGCCCACTAAGCCATGTTTCAGTACTAGATGCTGGCCATATCGTGGCTGATATTCCAAGGGAAAGTGAGACTTTAAGGCCAAATTTAAATGCCCAGTTGCTGGAAATTGACAGGGAATTAGCACATTTTGATTCCAACATAGGTGGGTTGAAGGAACTAGATGCAAGTGGCCAATCTCATGTGAGCTGGCACCCATCACGGGTTAGTGAAATTAAGTCTATGGAAGAAACATTAGAAGGGCAGCAATGACTGCCAAAAGTTGGGAAAGGTAAGCCTAAGACTGGATATACCCATTCTACCATTCGAAACCAAACTAGAGGCAAGGGTGAGCTCATTTCGTGTAGTCCCAAGGAAGGCAGCAAAGTAGGATTGTTAAAAAGATCTTTTGAAGGGGATGGGGAAGAGGCAGTTTGTAACAAAAAGCAAAGAGGGGCGAGTCTTGAAGATTTAACGGTGGAGGCTGGGTCCCAGCCCCGCCGACAGCAATGAATCTGTTAGCTTGGAACTGCCGGGGGCTTGGGAACCGCCGTGCAGTAGATGAGCTTGGGGAAATTGTCCAAGCAAAAGATCCCGAGATCATGTTTTTGTCAGAAACTTGGTCCACTAAGGAGAAGATGGAACATATTAAACACAAGTTGAATTTTGATGGTTTGTTTACTGTTACTAGTGAAGATAGGGAAAAATAGTAGTAAGGTATGGGTAGATAGTTTTTCTACCTATCATATAGATGCTATTATCAATGGTGGTACGGATGATGCTTGGAGATTAACTGGGTTTTATGGTGAACCAGAAACGAGTATTCGCAATGAAGGATGGAATATGTTGCACATGTTGGGGTCGAAACCAAAACTACCGTGGTGTTGTTTGGGGATTTTAATGAGTTATTACAAGTGGAAGACAAGAAGGGGGGGTGCACCACGAGCTCACAATCTCATGCAGGCATTTAGGGACGTTCTTGATTATTGTGGGTTTGTAGACTTGGGCTATTCAGGTCCGGATTTTACTTGGCATGGACGTAGGAGAGGTGAATTGATTTGGGAAAGGTTGGATCGAGGGGTAGCAAATTATGAATGGCTTGCCAGGTTTCCTACAGGGAGGGTTCGACACTTGCACTGTTTCACTTCAGACCATTGCCCGATTATGTTATCTTTAAATCTGAAGGGTGAACATCAGAGGTGGAGACGGAAGCCTTTTCGTTTTGAGGCTATGTGGTTTACAAATCCGGAGTGCAATGGTATTATCTCAAGAGCTTAGGCGGTCAACCAAGATGGTACTCCCATGCACATGGTAACGAAAAAATTGAAAAAATGTAAAAAGATGTTAACTGCATGGAATCGTGATCATTTTGGCAGTGTGTTGAAAAAAATTAAAAAACTAAAGGAGCGTTTGTGGAAGGCTGAGGAAGATTCAATCCAAACAGGTGATGTGGAGCTGGTGAACCAATTGAAAAGGGAACTAAATGTTTTATGTGAGCAAGACGAAAAAATGTGGCAGCAAAGGTCTCGAGTTCAATGGTTACAAAGTGGGGATCAAAACACTAAGTTTTTTCATGGTGTGTCTACTCAACGTAAACCAAGGAACTTTATAAAGGGGTTGCGGGATGAGAATGGTACTTGGCAGGAAAATGAGGAGGTAGTTTCGGGTATGTTAATAGAGTTCTATGCCAATTTGTTTACTTCTTCCAATCCACGTAATCTAGAATGGATCTTAGAAGGGGTTCAACTAGTGGTGACCGAAGACATGAGGAATGCCTTGGCAAGGTCCTTTACAGTAGAGGAAGTAGAAGGTGCAATCAAGGATATGGCTCCTTTAAAGGCCCCGGGACCAGATGGGACGCCTCCCTTATTTTACCAGACTTATTGGACTGATGTAGGTATGGATATCTCTCAAGCTGTTCTATCGTGCTTAAATTCTAGATCCATTCTGAAATCTATTAATCATACTTTTATTACTCTTACTCCAAAAGTCCAAAATCCTGAGAGGGTGTCTGATTTTAGGCCTATTAGCCTTTGTAATGTGATATATAAGATTGTTAGTAAGGTTATTGCTAATCGCCTCAAACCATTGCTGGATTTTATTGTATCTGAAACTCAGAGTGCCTTCATTGCTAATAGGCTAATCACAGATAATATTTTGATTGCTTTTGAATCTTTGCACCATATGAAGAATAATTGTACAGGAAAGCAGGGCTACATGGCTCTTAAGCTGGATATGAGCAAAGCTTATGATAGGGTGGAGTGGTCTTTTCTCGAACAAATTCTTCTCAAATTGGGTTTTCAGGAAAATTGGGTGGCTTTGTTAATGGAGTGTATTACAACTGTATCTTACTCTATTTTGGTCAATGGTGAGCCGAAGGGTTTGTTTAGGCCTTCAAAGGGTTTAAGACAAGGGGATCCCCTTTCGCCTTATTTATTTCTTTTCTGTGCTGAAGGCTTAAATGCAATACTGAAAGAAGCAGCATTGAAAAGGGAAATTCATGGTTTCTCTATTTGTAGGACTGGCCCAAAACTCACCCATCTTTTCTTTGCAGATGATTGTCTTTTGTTTTGCAGAGCTTCATTATTAGAGTGTGAAAAGATCCGAGAATTATTGGGTTTTTATGAAGAAGCTTCAGGACAGATGATAAATAGGAGCAAAACTACTCTATTTTTTAGCAAGAATACGGATGCCCAAACCATGGAGGAGATAAAGCCGTCTCTGCGTGTTCCTGCTATTCAGCATTATGAGAAGTACTTGGGGCTGCCCTCTTTTGTTGGTAAAGAGAAAAAAGCATGCTTTACTCATATTAAAGAACGGATTTGGGCAAAAATGCAAGGATGGAAAGAGAAGCTCTTGTCCCAGGCAAGGAAGTTATGATAAAAGCGGTGGTACAATCTATACCTGCATATTCGATGAGTGTGTTTAAGTTGCCAGGGGGTTTATGAAAAGATATTGGAGCAATGATCCGAAAGTTTTGGTGGGGGCAAGGGGAATCAAAAAAGATTTATTGGGTTAAGTGGAGTACTCTTTGTTCGTCTAAGTCGATGGGAGGCATGGGCTTTAGGGACATTCAAAATTTTAATAATGCTCTTCTTGCAAAACAGGTATGGCGCTTATTACATCATAAAGACTCTTTACTTTATAAGGTCTTTAGTGCGAAATATTTCCCTAATGGTAGCATATTGGAAGCTCCAGTTCATCCGCGATGTTCTTTTGCTTGGAGGAGTATTTTACAGGCAAGGGATGTCATCACAAAAGGGGCTGTTTGGAGAGTGGGAGATGGGGAATCTATCAGAATTTGGGAGCATAATTGGTTGCCGGACTTGTCAAGCAATAGGGTGATTTCTGCACAGACAAATACTGATATTCTCTATGTGAAGGACTTGTTCATGGCTGGTAGAAGAGTTTGGGATCTGGGTTTAGTGGATGAGGTTTTTTTACCGTGGGAGGCTGAGTTGATAAAGAGGATCCCGGTGAGTGAAGGGTGGGTTGAGGATTTGTTGATTTGGCCCTTAACTCCTACTGGGGATTATAGTGTGCCAAGTGCCTACCGAATATTGGAGACAAATGCAAGAAGATTAAGTCCGGGTACTTCTTCTTTGGAAGGGCAGAGCAAGGTTTGGAAGGGGATTTGGAAGATCAAGACACCGAATAAAGTCCGTCATGTTATTTGGCGAGCTGCTCATGATTCTCTTCCTACAAAAGTGAATCTCCGACACCGACATGTCCCTGTTGAAGCTTCATGTTCAATGTGCGATGAGCCATCGGAGTCATTAATCCATTTTTTGTGGTTATATGATCATGCCCAGGCAGTATGGAAGTCTAATTTTTATTTTTCCAGGCTCTACAAAAAACAATACAGGAGCTTTATCGAGCTGTTAGAGGAGGTTATGTGCAGCGCTTCAGAGTTTCAGATGGCTCTGTTTTCAACAATTTCCTGGTGTTTATGGCAGAGGCGAAATAGGTTGAGAGAAAATCAACCTGCTTGGCCGTTGAATGAAGTTGGAGAGAGAGCAATTGGCCTAGTACGTGAATTCTTTGAAGTAGGAAAGTCTGAAGCTGTAACGCGTGGTGGTGCTGCTCCTGTGCGCTGGTTTCGACCTCCAGATGGTTTTTACAAGGTGAATTTCGATGCTGCTCTATTTGAGAATCTGGGCTGTGCAGGTATTGGAGTGGCAGTACGGGATTCGGTTGGTACGATAATTGCTGCGTTATCACAACGGATCCCTCTTCCTCTGTCAGTGGAGATGGCTGAAGCCATGGCAGTGCGTAGGGCTGTTCTTTTTATGCAAGAGCTGTGTCTTTCTAAGGTGTTAGTGGAAGGTGATTGTCTGCGGGTGGTTTCGGCGTTGAATTCTCCGGTTTGTTGCAATACCTTGTATGGGAATGTCATTGAGGAGCCGCGTCGTCAGGCCAGTCAGTTTCAAGCTTGCAAGTTTATCCATGTGCGCCAAGGAGGGAATAAGTTAGCTCACGCCCTTGCTAGAAGAGAAGTTTCATCTGCAGATTTTAATGTTTGGGTAGAAGAACTACCCTCTGATTTGGAGTGTGTACTTCGAAACGATATTTCTTAATTTTCTCTTTTATATGATCTTACCTTTTTCTCCAAAAAAAAAAACAAAAAAAAAAAAGAGGAAAAGATTATTTCTATTTATAATGTTAGAAGTGCAAGAGGTTGAGATGCACCTCTACGTAAAAGTTAAAACAAACCTACAAAATCACAACTTAGATCACCATATGTAGAAATGTTTTCATAAACCTATTTTAAATACATTGTTAGGGGCGGCGCAACCTTATGGTAAGGGTGGTCTGGTCGCAGGACTGCCTGACCTGAAGAAAAAAAAATTATATATAATAATTTAAAATTTTATATTTACCTACCTTTAAAAAAAATTTGGGAACACCTTGAATTTTTTTTTTATGCTAATAAAATTAAATTTTGGTTCATAATTTGAGCAACTTAACAATATATTAGGGTCTTTCAAGCAAAAAGAACCACATGCTTTTATATTCTTTTAAGCCTATATTACGGCTTTACTTTTATTTTTTGCTTTACTTGAAACACTGTCATTGTATGACTATTTTTTCTCAAAAACATTACAATATATATTATACAACTAATTAGTCAAAGTCACATAAATTTAACTTTTTTTATTTATTGTAAAACTACTTTCCTTTTTTCTTTTTCTGATAATTTTGATTAGAAAAAAATAGTAGTTTTAGTTAATTAAGTGAATGAACTTAAAAAGTTTCTTAATTTGTATATAACATCAATTAATTCATTATATATATATATATATAATAAACTTTTTATTTTTATGATTATAATTAAACATGTGATTTTCCATTCTAAGGAAATTCGACTAAATTTACACGAAAAGTGTCACTAAATATTATGTTTTTACATTTTGCTTTCATATTATTAGTAATAAACTTATTATATTTTTATTTATATAATTTATAATTTTATTAATTGTATTATTTATGATGTCACCGGTTTGACCATTGGTCGGATCTCAGTTCGACTAAAAAACCAGTAACCAGTCCCTTTTCTGGTTCTTTCACTATACTGGTTTATAAAACCAGGGAAACACCCCCCCCCCCCCCCCCCCAAAAAAAACTTGACTAAAAATTTGGAAAAACAAAATTATAATAAAACCACTAACAAGGCCTAAACTAAATGCCAATAGAAAAGCCCAGTACAAGATCAATCTCATCTCAGACTAAGACTATCACTACTCCAACACCAACATGATTATGTTTTTAATTCAACAAATATTAAAAAAAAAATCTTCACTGCCTCAGTGCCTCGCGGATTCACAAGTCATTAAACAATTTAAACTAAAACCAAATCAAACCTAAAGGCTAAAAGGAAATAAGAAACTCACTTACTCTCCCCAGCCATCACCGTTCATCTCTGTTCAGCAACACTAACAACAACCACAATTGAACTCTACAAGCTTTATGTTGTAAAACTTTATGTATTTCTGTGTTTTTTTTTTTTTATTGTTGTTGTTGCAAATATAAAATTTTCTTTTTATTAGATTGTGTAGTTTTTGTTTCTTAAGGAACACCCTAGAAAAAATTCCTGGAGCCACCACTGTACATTGTTAATCAACATACTCAACCAGAACCGTTTACAAGTTTCTCAGCAAAAAAAAAAAAAAAAAAAAAAACTGTTTACAAGTCCCTTACTCAAATTATTTTTAGAAGTTATTGTCAAACGAGTTGAAATAGTACAGTGAGACCTATAAATAATACTAAAAAGTGCAAATGGACCAATGAATAGTAGCAAAAATAAGCTAAATAGTAATAAAAAAAAAGTTGGCTTTTTAAGCCAATGCCAAGCGCAACCAAAGTGTCCATTTGGGAACAACTTATTTAGCTGAAACTAAAAACTTTTTACTAAAAGTTTTGTAGATAAAGCTAAAAGGTAGCTAAAATAGTACAGTGTGACTCATGAATAATATTAAAAAGTACAATAGAACTCATGAATAATAGCAAAAATATGCTAAATATTAAAAAAAAGTTGGGTTTTTAAGCCAATGCCTCATTCACACTAAATAACTTAAATTTATGAAGCACAAAATTGTTGACAAACCTTGAATATTCTAAAATTTATTTAATCACTTTGTGTTTAGTTTATTTGAGAAATCCTTTACACCACAACATGGGATTTCAATCTAACCGATTATACCATTTTTTTTTTTTTTTTTTAATGTCTTCCGCCTAAGGCCCTAAGCCATATCAAATGGAGAATGTAACTGTTTAGAACGCCAGTGTTTGCTCGAATGTGAAATGTAATAAAAGATAACCTTTTGATCTCTTTCCTGTGTTGACTTGAGACAAGGAATAAGCTTGTTTTTTTTCCTTTTTTTAAAATGAACAAATGGGTCTTGCATACGGGGGGAACTATTTGGCTAGAACAAAGAAGATTAATGAAGGCATATGTAAGCTAAAGATCTCAAGACCACACTAGATTAAAAAAAAATTCAATAAAAAAATATAATAATTTTTAGGCAAAAATGTGTTTTTGGTCCCTCCATTTTAAGCTGATTCTAATTTTGGTATCTATGTTTTAAACACACCTACCTTAGACCTTGGAAATTGAAAATCATTTCTATTTTGTTCTTTGCTGTCATCTTAGTAACAAAAATATCTTATTTTGTAAACGGAGTGCTTTGTTGGCATTTTTTATGCAGATGTGGACATTAAAATAATATTAAAAAAATTCGTTGGCATTTAAAGAATGCCACGTCAGTATTTTTTTTTTTTTTTTTTGAGAATCGCCACGTCAATATTTATAATCTTTCTCTACTTTATTGTATTCCACTAATATTGATTGGAATGGGGTTGATAAATTGGTGTGGAAGCCTGCAAAGAATGGATCTTTCAAAGTTATCTTATTATAGAGCCCTAACGACTAGAGGAAGTCATGCCTTCCCTTGAAAAAAGTATTTGGAGGGTGAAAGTTCCTTTTGGAGTGGCTTATTTTACTTGGACAGGCTAGGGGAAAGATTCTCACTTTGGATAATTTGAGGAGGAATATTTATATTGTCAACAGATGTTTCATGTGCAAGAAAAGTTGGGAATCAGTGGGTCACTTGCTCCTTCGAAGCTCTTAAGCATATAATTAGTGGATGTTTGTGTTTAGCCTCTTTGGGGTTTCTTGAGTGATGCCTAAGCAAGTGGTGGATCTACTAGCTTGTTGTAATAGAGGGGTGGGCAGCAGGTGTTGGGCAATAGTTATTTAGGGAGCAATTCCACAATGCATCATGTGGACTATTTTACTAGAATAGAATCTTAAAACTTTCAATGGGGAGGAACATTCCATCATTGAACTGAAACGGTTTTTCTTGCTTACTCTGTTTGATTGGATGACTGCATTGAGCGGTCCTTATATCCCTTCTTTTTGGGAATTTTTAGATTTTTGTTCTTATACTTAATGTTTTGTTTCCTTTGGTACATGTCCTGTGTACCATAGGAACAGTTTGTGTGCTTCTCTTCTTCTATTAAAAAATTCCTTTTACCTATCTAAAAAACAAAAAAAGCTTCTCAGTGTTTATATGTTTACAACTCTAGGTTGTCTACTATCAGCAGTATTTAGGTGGTAATGGTGCAGCTGAAGTTTGCAAATTTTTTTTCCTGGATCATTGCTACTTAGTTTTGGGTGCATGAATACTGATGCTTTTAGATGTGGAATAGTTTCATTATTTATTTTTTAAAATGGAGCTTTTCATTTTAAAAAAAGGGTAAGATAAGGAAAAATGTATTGTACTTTGGTTCCACAAGACAATGCAATGCAAAACATTTTGGCAATATTAGGTGCAGACCACCTTGAACTTTGAAAATTTTACTATAAAAAACTTACAAAATTGTGTATCAATTTATGTGATTGGTGTCATGTTACTTTAATGAAATAATAAATTATTAGTGTATTAATTACCTTTTTTGACTTGTGATGCATCAATTTACAAAATCTATATAATAAAATTTGTAATATATTTAACATCACTCATTCAACTAATTATTCAACCATACTTTATACATTCTCATAATGTAGTGAATTTTTATGTCATTTGCAATTAATTATTCAATTAAACAAAATGCGTAAATGCACTTTTAGTCTCTATATTTTGACTTTTTTCCATTTTGGTCATTACATTTTAATTTTACCACTTTTAGTCCCTAAACCAATTAGCGCATGTTATATTAGTCCTTGCCGTTAGCCAACTAACAAAAAAATCTGACGTGGCTGACGGCACTATTAAAATAATAATAATAAAATTTATTTTGGCATTAAAAAATGCCACATTTGCATTTAAATTAAAAAAAATTAATTTAATAATTTTAACTAAATAAAAAAATTAAAAACAAAATTAAAAAAAAAAATCACTTGAATTTAGATTTAAGAGTGCCTTAATAAGAACAATAAGGATACAAATCCAGATTTAAGAACAAGAAGAAAATTTTCATTTATTTAACATTTTATCTTTTTTTTTTTCTTAGAAAAACACAAGATTAAGCAAGAACACAAACACAAATCCAGTAAGAACAAAAACACAAACAGAAATGCAGACAAATCCAGCAGGAACACAAACACAAATCGAGCAAGAATACAAACACAAACCCATCAATCCATCTTCAACAAAATGAGCAACAACCCAATTCGCTTACCTCCATCAACACAAACTCCTAGTACAAACAAGCTAAAATGAAAAAAAAAAAAAAAAAAAAAAACAAAAGCCAAATCCTAAACCAAAGATATGGGTAATCGATTCTAGTGGAAGCAAAATCGAGAGGCCGAAGTGCTGAACCAGAGAAACCAAACACCAAACCTACCACCAAAACTAGATTCGAAATCACCAAATCATAGATCTGAACGACCAAACCCAAATCCTAGATCTGAAACCCGTCAGCAACCTCCCCCATAGCTCTCAAGGTCCCTCACCTCTCTCAACACATCCACCATGTGGCAGACTGAGATGTCTCGCACCGAAGACAGTGAAGACGGCGTGGAAGAGAGGATTGTCGGCGATGGTGTCAAAGGAGAATAGTGCGGGTTCACCGCCGATCTACTTCAAATCACCGCAGATCTTAGCCCCTCTCTCTTTAAACCCAAATCCAAACCACCACCGACCTCAGCCCCTCTCTCTCTACCCAAATCCAAACCACCACATCTTAGCCTCTCTTTCTCTAAACCCAGATCAAAGCCATATCCCAAAAACTACAACTTGAACTTAAAGAGAAAAAGAAATGAGAGAAAGCAAAGAGGGAGAGAGCGGAGTTTGAGTGTTTGACTTGAGAGAGAGATAGGAAAATGAAAATGAGTTTGAGTTTTGTGTTTATTGATGATGTTGTGTTTGGTTGACAAGAAAAATTTAGATAGTTACTACAAGTTTTTTTTTTCCTTAATCTTTAAAACTAAAAAGAAAAAAAAGGTTCTTTGTTTTTTTCTTTTTTCTTTTTTAATTTAAATTAGAATTACAAAATTAAAGTTTATTGTTTTTAAAATTTTAATTTAAAATGTTGAAGTGGCATATTTTAAATACTAAATAATTTTTTAATATTATTTTATTGGCCACGTTAGCATTTAATGTGCTGACAGTGGACTCCATCAGCCACGTCAGCTTTTTCTATTAGTTGGCTGACGGCAAGAACTAATATGATACGCGCTAATAGGTTTAGGAACTAAAAATGGTAAAATTAAAATGTAGGAACCAAAATGAAAAAAAGTCAAAATGTAGGGCTTAAAAGTACATTTACGCCGAAACAAAAAGACGAAAATTACCTATGACCTAATCACTCAACTTTATTAATTTAAAAATTATTTCGACCATGGACTCACACTCATTGCAATTTGCTGGCACTATTAATCAATCAAATAAAAATGCTCCAAAACTTTACTACCAGGGTAGTATTCTCAAAAAAAAAAAAAAAAAAGTTCTACTAGTAAATAAAGCCTCAAACTAGAACTAAGTGTGCGTTTGGGTAGAAATTACTTCTACCCACATTTGCGTTTCCAGTGTTTTACTCCTTTTTTTTTTTTTTGGCACCATTTCAGGAGCAAATTTCATTGTTACGACTACTGTTCATGAATAGTAACTGTAATATTTGACTTTTTAGCCACTTTTTATCACATCAATGGGTCCCGTGCATTGTTCACGGGACCCACAAATCTCACTTTTCAGCAATTTTTTCATTAAAAATGGGTCCTAGGGTACTATTCACACATTTAAATATTATTTTGTTACAATATTTTCAGTTTTCAGTTGTATCCAAACAGACCCCAAGAAAGGCACAGACACTCAGACAAAAGTCACAACCCACAGATCATCAAAAAAGTCACAACCCACACAGACGCTAAGATTAAACATCATAGAGGCAGTAAAAGTTGAGCTAGAGATGAGATTAGAGAGTGCGAAAGAGAGAGAAACCATAAAAGCAAATCAAATCTAAAAGAGAGTGAGAGAGAGTCAAAGAAGCGAGAGAAGAGAAGAAATACTAGTGACGAGGCGGTGACAACGATCGGCTTGTTGGTAGCAGTGGCGTGGCCTCCTGTCTTAGAATCAAAATAAAATAAAAAAGAAAAGGCTGGCGAGAAACAAACCAAAATACAAAATAAACCGTGTGAACAAAATCACAAATTCAATGACCAACAAACAATGCCTTACAATATGAACAAAAAATCAAAAGAAAAAATGACGAGTTACTAACGTAATTACTTCATGTCACGCCCAAACTCAACCATATAGATAAGCACGTGACAATGGCTATACCCTTGTAAATTTTCATCTTAAAAGTGTGCAAGACCTTCTTAGTAACTAAAAATTATACTAAGAGAAAGTTTCATCAATAAATCCACAACCATCCTCGATAATGCAATTATCAAAAATTCTCCAAAATACTAATAAGAACAACAATCCGAACCTCATGACCATTAAACAAAAGATATAATAATTATTACAAGATCATGTTATTTCAAAAACTCCTAATCTCTATTCAAGCATACACCCTTAGCAAAAGTTCCAAAACTTGCTATTTTTCATAATCTGAAATTAAAGGAGAAAAGGGGGGTGAGTTGAGAACTCAATAAGTAAACAAATACCAAACTAGTTGAAACAAGTATATAGATTGACAAAATAATATAAATTTATGAGATCAACATATTTCACATATGTCAAAGTTATAATATACTATGGGTTACACTTCACTATCAACTTACCTACTATCCCTGCATGTTGATACTCCAAAAATCTAGAAAACCTTATCTGAAATAGGACCAAGCACTCTAGAAGCTTACAGACAACAATGGCGATATGAAGTTTTCAACACTTGAAAAAAAAAAAAAAAAAAAAAAAGCAAGGGTACATTCATCTTCAACGCTTTATTAAAAAAGAAAAATCAATAGTTGTTTACTTCATTAATGAGCAAGTCCAGTGTTTTGATGTGACCAATACAAAGAATTTAGTAATAGGTATCTTCCTATCCTCGGCTGCAGGAGAGATTTCAAAAAAGTGGTCTAGAATGATGAGATTTTTAAGCTCTTACTTCAAGTGTGCCGTCAATCCTTCTCAACATGAATATACTGAGAAGTCCTTCAAAAATATCTATAGTTATACGCTGACTTAATTAACTTGTATAAAGCTAGGGTTGCAACCTAATTTTCTAAAAACTCCCTTAATAATATTAAGGCGTAAATGCACTTTTAGTCCCTACATTTTGGCTTTTTTTCATTTTGATCCATACATTTTAATTTCACCACTTTTAGTCCCTAAATCAATTAACACATGTTATTTTGGTCCTTTACGTTCGTCAACAGACGGAAATATCTGAGGTGGCTGATGGAGGACTTAAATATTATTAAAAATTCACATCACCCATGACACATCAGCATATAAATTTAAAAAATTAATTTATTAATTTTAACTAAAAAAAAAATAAAAACAAAATTAAAAACCAAAATTCACACGAGTTAAGATCTAAAAGTTTTTTGAACAAGAACACTGAGAACACCAACCCAGATCTAAAAGTTTCTCCCATTGTTTTCTCGGCAGCCAAACAGTCAAATATCAAAAAAGTACATAACAAAAGAAATGGCGATGTGTAACCCAGATCTCTTCTTTATTTTCTTCTTCTTCCCCAGATATTTCTCAGTTTCTCCGCTTCTCATTCTTTTCATTATTTTTTCTTTTTATTATTTTGTTAGAAGATCATGCCTTTATTATGTTCTTTGTGTTCTTCCCATAACTGTTCATGTTCTTCCTTACTTCCCCAGAACTGTTCATGTTCTTCCTCAAATAACTCATTACCCAAAAATTATAAAAATCAATATTTTTGGTTCTCTTCTTACATTTTCTTAGCAACCAAACATGCAAAACACACAGCAATCTTCAAATGAGACCAAAACCCGACAATCACAAAAATACCAAAACACAACATCTCAACCAAAACACTAAAACATCTCTACCGAACCCAACCAACCAAACACCAAACATCAAAACTCAACCAAACACAACAATAGACCAAGAAAATCCTCCGCCGATCCACCACCTTCAAACCCCACAAATGGCCAAAAAATCTAGATCTACCCACCACCTGTGAGCCCAGCTGACCACCACCACCCAGACTCGTAAAACCCAACCAACACCATTGATCTCCACCTCCATCGCTGAGTCTGTCTTTCTCCACCTCCATTGCTAGTCTCCATCGCTAGTCTCCACCACTGATCTGAGCCCTTCCACTACCTTACTACAAATCTACTACCACCACCTCCACTATTGATCTTCAACCACCACTTCCACCACCACCAATCAAACCCCTTATTCTCTCTCTTTAACCCAAATCAAACCTATAGAGGAAAAAAGAGAAAGATAGAAAACTAAAAGAGAGCTGAGAGAGAGATCGAGAGCAGAGAGAGAGGTGAAAATGAAAATCGACCCACCACCGGGGAGGGAGAGACATCGGTTTGAGACAAAGAGATCCACCAAGAGAGAAAGACATCGATCTGAGCCACCGAGAGAGAAAGAGAGTAAAGCATCAATCTAAGTGAGGTGCTTGAGGCATTTGGATTTGGGTTTGGGTTTGAGCAAAATCAAGAGAGAGATTGGGTAAGTCAGAGAAAGAAAAAAAAGCACCACAACCATTTGTGGTGGTGGTGGTGGCGATGAGTAAGGAGGTAGAGCTCGAAACTTTCAGCCATGAACATGTTTTGGAAGAGAGAGAGGAAGCTTGGAGAATGTTTTAGAAAGGTTGGGGGAGCCGGTTTTTGATAAGGAAGTTTTGGGTTGAAGTTTTTATTCTGATTGTGTGAATTTTTTCTAGGTTTGTGATAAATGAAAATTTGTTGTGTTTGATTGCCAAGAAAATGCTTAATAAAATGTAATTTTGTTTAACTCTTATTGATCTAAGAATATGATTTATGTTCTGGGGAAGAACACAAGGAACATGAACATGTTCTTCAGAAAAAATAATGAAAGAAATAATTTTTTTTAAAATTTAATTATCTTATTTTATTTTAAAAGAATTTAGAAAAAACATGAAAATATCTTTTTTAATTATTATTTTATGCTAACTTGGCATTTATTAAATAACAAATAAATTTTATTATTATTATTTTCTTTACCATGTTAGTATTTACTGTGCCAACAATGCACTCCATTTGCCACATAAGATATTTCCGTTAAGTGAGTGACGGTAAGAACCAAAATGAAATGCGTTTTTAGTTTTAGAAACTAAAAGTGGTAAAATAAAAATGTAGAGACCAAAATAAAAATGACCATAAAATGTAAAAACTGAAAATACATTTATGCCTAATATTAATTATAAAATTAACTCTACAAAAAGATTTACTTAAATACCCCACCTTTAAAGTCTCTCTCTCTTTTCTTTTTTTTTTTTTCTTTTTCTTTTTTTTTTTTTCTCTGGGTATTACTCTCCAATATCCAAACACACACTTTTATAGATACTAGAAAGGAAGTGACAAGAGGAACTCTAGAAAATTGAGAGAGAATTGGTGTGAAAACGAAAAATGAAAGGAAAATGAGATATTGAAGAGTCACTGAGAGAGAAACAGTGGAGAGAAATAAAGGGGAAAGAGAGAAGTTGAGAGGGAAAGAAAGAAAGTAGAAAAAGAGATTGGAGTGGGGTATGCATGATGGAAAAAAAGTGGGAAAAAAGAGCGGGTATGGAAAATTTCTAGCGTTCAAAATGCGTACGCCCATTTAAATAAAAAAAAAAAAAAGAAAAAAAGAAAGAAGAAGACTGACACACATGACGTTTCCACCTTCCATTTTTTTTGTTTTAAATACATTATCCTTCTTAAAATTTTAGAGAATGAAACTCAACTTCAAATTTAAAAAATAATAATAATACCATTCCCCTCTTGTGTTTATAAGGATAATGGAATATTTTAAATTTTTATAAAATTTTCTTTCCCAAAGTGTAATCATGGTTAATATAAACATAACTAATAAATTTAAAATAAAAATGTAAAATTTGTCAAGTGTTGTTTGGTGGGTTAGTTTGAATAATGTTGTTTGAGTGTTTTTGATATACGTGTGGGTAAAAAAATGTATGAAAAAGTGTGTAATATTGTTTAAAATGTGTAGTTTTGTATTTAAGTAGGACTGCCAAACAGGCCAAAAGTTGAAATGGCATATTTCTTCACAATCCTTTCAAAAAAAAAAAAAGGCTAAGGTCAATAATTTAAAATGCTCTTTTCTACTTTGGAAGCCTGTCCTTTAGCAAAGAGCACATTAATACACAACATTTTAAATATTAATTTAACAAAGTTTAGTCAAATAGAATGAAATGTCATTCCACCCAAAAAAAAAAGAGTGTAATAACCATTTTTTTTTAATAATTCAATAATTATAAACTTATATTGGAGCATTTGAATTTTTGGGTGCAAATGTTAATAATTAAGCTATAAGGCTATTTATCACTTGCCCTTTTATTTTTCTTTTTCTTTGCTATAAGCCACTTTCCATATCAATTGTACAGAAAAGTTAACGTTTCTTCCCATATGCTTAAGAACAACACACAGTCCATGCAATGTAGCCAACAAAAAATCTCTTAAATTGGATGTAAGATTTGGTATATCCCTAGAATTATTCCGTTCAGCAAAAAGTCCAAACAAAAACTATTCAAAAGTAAAAAGTTCCATTTTTTTTTTTTTAAAAACAAAACAAAACAAAACCTAACAAAATAAATAAATAAAGTTTTGACCATTCCCGGCTGCTACTATTCTTTTCAAAATTGAAATTAGATTAGCATTAGAATAACCTAAAATAAACCCACTATCTATTAAAAAACAAAAAATAATAATAAAGAGAGAGGAAAGAGATATATAAAGAGATAATATCAAGGTGATGGGTAGAGCAAACAAAGCCAACAAATAGCCCATCACCAACATCGACCAGTGACTTTTAGGGCAGTTTGGTGGGCTCAACGTGGGGTGTGAAGAGACTGCCTTTGAATAGAATAATGGCACTAAGTATTATGGAATGTTTGGGGAATGAGATTTATGATGGGCAAAGTTTCAAGGCAGGTAAGAAGCCACATTATCCTTTCTACCTTTCAAGGATAGAGCAAATTTTCCATTTAAGCATTATTTTAGCAAATATTTCGTTAGTTGGCATATTTTTGAAACATTTTAGCAAACTTGTATTTCAAGCATTTGAGGCTCGAGTTCAGTGAAGAAACTCGAGTCTTAGAGACTCGAGTTTCAAGCTGATGTGGATAGATAATCCACGTGTAGAGACTCAAGTTCCATAGAGTGTGTAGTACAGAGTAAGAGACCCGTGGCAGGAACAAACCTAGCATGCACAAACCCAAATATTTCTTTAGCAAGAACTCGAGTTTCACATGGATTTTTTCTTCCACAACTTTGAACTCGAGGCTTAGAGACTCGAGTTTCAGAGCCTCGAGATGCTAGTTTGCAAACTTGACAACTAACTAAATAATTGCTAAAATAATGCTAAATGCCAAATTTCCTCCAAAAGGATATCTCCTTAAATCTTCTAAAAAAAAAAAAGCTTCTCAGTGTACGGTTTGAGGTGTCGTATTCATTTCTAGGATGATGTGTGGTGCAATGACGTTCCTCTCCAAGCATCTTTCCCCATGTTGTATGGGATTGCTCAGAGGAATGATGCATTTGTAGCTGATGTTTTGGGAGGATAGAATGGGTTTATTCATTGTCATATTCATTTTACTCGTTCTATCCAGGATTGGGAGTTGGAGAGTTTATAATCTTTCTCTACTTTATTGTATTCCACTAATAGTGATTGAAATGGGGTTGATAAAATGGTGTGGAAGCCTACAAAGAATGGATCTTTCAAAGTTAAAATCTTATTATAGAGCCCTAACGACTAGAGGAAGTCATGCCTTCCCTTGGATAAGTATTTGGAGGGTGAAAGTTCCTTCTGGAGTAGCTTATTTTACATGGACAGCCTAGGGGAAAGATTCTCACTTTGGATAATTTGAGGAGGAATATTTATATTGTCAATAAATGTTTTACGTGCAAGAACAGTTGGGAATCGGTGGGTCACTTGCTCCTTCGCTGCTCTTATGCATATAATTTGTGGATGTTTGTGTTTAGCCTCTTTGGGGTTTCTTGAGTGATGCCTAAGCAAGTGGTGGATCTACTAGCTTGTTGGAATAGAGGGGTGGGCGGCAAGTGTTGGGCAGTAGTTATTTGGGGAGCAATTCCAAAATGCATCATATGGACTATTTTACGAGAATAGATTTTTAAAACATTCAATGGGGAGGAACATTCCATCATTGAACTGAAACGGCTTTTCTTGCTTACTCTGTTTGATTGGATGGCTGCATTGAGCGGTCCTTGTATCTGGGAATTTTTAGATTTGTGTTCTTTTACTTAGGTTGCGTTTGGTTCGATGTAAATCGAATTCCGAGTGTAAAATGAATGTAGGGGAAAATGAATTCCCTGTAAGGAAATTAAAATCCGGCGTTTGGTTTTGTAATGGATAGTCCAGAAAACAATTTCCAGTGTTTGGTAACATTCTGAAAATGCTATATTCCTATAAAATTTTCACATTTTCTCAACTTCCAAACAAATTTATATTAGAAAATCCACCAGCACCCACAGAAAATCCACCACTATCCACATAAAACCCACCACCATACAACACAAAAACCACAAAAACACCACCACCCACACCACAACAACAAAAAAATCAGAGATCAAAGAAAACGAAAATTAGACACAAAAATAAGTAGGAGGCTTGGTTCGGGTCAGAGAGAAAAAGTGAGATGAGAGAGAGTGCTGTGAGTGAGAGTGGAAGAGAAGGTGTGGTTCTTAAGTGAGGGCATTAGATCGGTGACATGCAGTGTTCGATCCAGCCTTGGTTGGTTGGAGGGAAAGAGAGAGAAAGCAGATTGGCGAGTGGCAGATGACAAGATCGAGAGGAGACAACCTGACCCAGAGGGCGGCATCAACGAGATCGAGAGGAGATGATCTGACCCAGAGGAGGATGAGGCGATTTAGAGGGCAGCGGCGACGATCAGACCCGGTTCAATCTCTCGCTCTTTATCTTTCTTACTTTCTCTCTCTCTTCGGGTGTGTTAGGTCTCTCCCGTCCTTCCGCTTTGGCTTGGCATGAGTGAGCTGAGGAGAGTGGAAATGGTTTAAAGGTAAAATAAGTGTGTAAAATGATTTACAGGTGTGGGGTGGGTATTTTACGTTCAACTGAAACCTATTTTCAGTTTGACCATAATTTCTTGTGTTGCCAAACACCAACAACAGTGTAAAACAATTTCAGGAATTCAATTACGCCCAAATCAAACGCAGCCTTAATGTTTTGTTTCCTTTGCTTCACGCCATGTGTACCATAGGAACAGTTTGTGTGCTTCTCTTCTTCTATTAAAAAAATTTCTTTTACCTATCCAAAAAACCAAAAAAGCTTCTCAGTGTTTATATGTTTACAACTCTAGGTTGTTTGCTATCACCAGTATTTAGGTGGTAATGGTGCAGATGAAGTTTGCAACTTTTTTTTCCCTGGATCATTGCTACTTAGTTTTGGGTGCATGAATACTGGTGCTTTTAGATGTTGAATAGTTTCATTATTTATATTTTAAAATGGAGCTTTTCATTTTAAAAAAGTGTAAGATAAGGAAGAAGGTATTGTACTTTGGTTCCACAAGCCAATGCAATGCAAAAACTTTTGGTAATATTAGGTGCAGACCACCTTGAGCTTTGAATACCAAACTCCCTATGGCACTTCAAAATTGATGTCCATCTTATTACGATTTTGTCCTATATCTAATATGAGACTATCTAAGAGCAAGATGCTATCTCTGTGATGGTTGACCCATCAAATTTCAAATTCCACCTGTGGAACAGCTCTCAGTTGATTTGGCATAGGGTGACAAATCCTTCGGACTGATTTCTCTTAGTTTTTCTTAATCCAAAAAAAATAAGAATAAATGAAACAAAAGGGTTCTAGGTTAATTTGGTGCAGCCAGCAAATTAGATTTGTTTGGCAAGGAATTATGAAGGAAAGGAAGATAATGATATAAAGACCTTGACAAATCACATCTAGTTTATTTTAGCAATCAGATTTCGGAAAAAACCAATCACACTCAGAGGAATTTAAAAAAATGGTGGAAATTCTTTGCAATGTTTTCTGAAAATTTCATTTCTTACCTATCTTTGATCAGACTAGGATATATGGTTTGTAGACTAAAGAAAATTTGAAAAGAATAAAGAAAATTTAAAAAGAATAAAGAAATAAAAATCTTCATGTTTGGCTATGCCAAGTATTAACAGGATACCAATACATCATATAGCACAATTAATAAATATGTTAAAAAGGCTTCATTTTCCTATCGAAGATGCTAGGTCCGTAAGTTGAAATTTCCTTGGCAACAAGAAGGGGGAATTGCATCAATACAAAGAGGGTGATAGGAATACTAGCCAAACAAATGACAGGTTTGAAAATCCATGATTGTTCATGTAGCATAAGAAAAAGAGCAGGAGAAAAGGTTGTCATCATGGCTATAATAGAAAAGAAAATGTTGGAAAGGCCTATTATCATCTTTCTAGGCAAGGACTCAAGAAAATCTTCTTCTGCATAACGAGATGTGAGGATTTCCAAAAACATTAAGACTGAAGCTGAGGAAGAAAAGAGTGAGAGAGCATCGGATACAATAAAGGCCATAAATATTTTTTTATTTAAAAAAATTGGGAAGCCATTATTCTTGTCATTACCACCTGGAATGGTAAATATTGCAACAAACATAATGGTAACAATGAGAGCACCCACCACAGTACAAGACATTGCTATTTCCTTCATCCATTGCTCTCCGTCTTTCCTCATGCCCTTGTGGTTCTTCGTAAACAATTCTCGGGGAGTCAATCTCTCTTTGTTTAAAAATCCCCAAACCCTGGGAGGAACAATGCTCTCCACCTCCTGTATTTGTTAAACAAAGTCTTAGAAACCAAAATATTAATATTGCAACATTAGAAAGACAAAAATTTACCTCATTCATATATTATTAATATGGCATCCTTTTATTTGATGTAAACAATACCGGCAAAATGACTTCGTTTCAAGTTAATGAAAAAAAGTCTAACAAACAATGTCGGAGGGAATGTGCAGAATAACTGTGCAAAATGGTTGTATATAGTTAGTTAGGCAACGCTTGAAACTATAAGGGAAAGTAGACATCTCGAGTTTTAGAAACTCGAGATCCATATTAAAACTCGAGTCTCAAAGACTCGCCTTGCTAGTGTTTTTGGACTGAAAATGCTACATGGATCTCGAGTTTTAAAAACTCGAGTTCTATGCAAAAAAATTTTTAGTTTGATCACTTCTATAGTGGCGTTTTTAAGTCCTATGGTGACGTTTTATAGCCCTGTAGCGACGTTTTTATGCAAAATTTTTTTATGAGTGTTCACTACCACGCTCAGGGAGCTCTATAGTGGCGTTTTTAAGACTTATAGTGACGTTTTAAAGCCCTATAGCGGCGTTTTCCTACAAATTTTTTATAACTTGATTTTTTTAAGCCCTATAGTGACGTTTTTAAGTCCTATAGCGGCGTTTTTGAAACTCAAGTCTTTAAAACTCGATTTTCACGTGGATTTTTTTCCAAATCACACCCATCCGCTTACAGATCGAGACTTAAAAACTCGATTTTTATCTTGGAACTCAAGTTTTAGACACTCGAGATGCTAATTTTCTACATTCTTTTAAAACGTGATACCTAACTAAATTTTTTAATATTTATTGTTATTTAGAAAAAAAATTCAACAATGTCGTTCTAATAAAGCCAAAATACACATGACACCAAACAGTTGCATTCCACTAAACAATAAGTAGGACATGCGAGTCACACGTGTGATAAAGCTTGGTCGTTTTGATAAGTGCTAGACACGAGTTATAACAGAATTGTAACTAATTTTCTCACGTATGGTGCCAAAGCTAATCTAGTAGTAACACGTGGCTCAAGTGGTTACCGCATAGTTTGTAATAGTACACGTGTAAATAATAATAGTTTGGAGTGGTACATATATAGCAACAGTGTTTCTCTTGTAATCTTATCTTAATTGATTCTTTCTCTTAATAAGAAATAGTTTATTTACACTTGAGTCTTGAGAGAGAGAGAGAGAGAGAGAGAGATTTTATAAAGTGCAAGATTTATACTTCAAGAATGTGGGAAAAAAAAATGTGGATAAAAAGGGGTAAAAAAAAAGACAATTGAATTGGTCCAAGACTGATCCTTATCCCAGCTCAGCCTTTTACTATCGGAAATCAAAGTCCAAAAATCACAACAAAAGAGTATTATTTTTAATTATCAACCGAAAAATATTATGCCAAATGTTAAGTTTTGTATGGCGTTGGTATATTTACTTGTAATCGTGTTAGAATATTTTGTATTTTGCATTTTGTGGATCTTTTTTTATTTGGGTTGAGGATTCAAGAGCTGAATTTGTGCTGCAAATTTGTATTCATAGTGGATCATTTCTAGCTTAAATGCCACAAAAAGGTTTTCCTGCCAAGTTCTTGGTTTTCTTCTTCAATAATAGAGCAAAAAATATTTCAAAATATGATGCCAAAGGCTTATTCCTCAAAGAAATATAAAAAATTTCAAGGCATCTTTACTTGAAAAGTTGGAGAAATCTTGTTCAAAGTATGAAAAAATATGCTAAATGAAAAGCTTCAATCAATGTAAGTCCTTTTCATGAGGAGTCATATATGTTCATTTATATGCATACTATGGGTCTATTAACTTCATGCCATTGGTGTATGACTTGATTGAATTGATCATTGAAGTCTCGTACTAGACTATAAACCAATTCATACTTGATATTCACACACAACACACAAGTTTGACATTCAATGAATATCTATTCCATTTGTATGATTGTAAGTGTTTGAATTTGATGTGTGTGCGCTTAAGCTTATTGTGATTAAATCAAAAAGATTTTTGGTCTTTATATTTGTTTTTGGAAGTGATTTTCATCACTCATGTTTTGAAGTTTTTATAGTTGTTTTTGTGTTTGAAAAGCTGTTGTTCGGGTGTTTTATTCACACACAACACACAAGTTTGACGTTTAGTGAATATCTATTCCACTTGTATGATTGTAAGTGTTTGAACTTTGAATTTGATGTGTGTGTGCTTAAGCTTATTGTGATTAAAATCAAAAAGATTTTTGGTCTTTATATTTGTTTTTGGAAGTGATTTTCATCACTCATGTTTTGAAGTTTTTTAAGGTTGTTTTTGTGTTTGAAAAACTATTGTTTGGGTGTTTTCACGAATAATGTTACGAGTGTCTCATGACTCACCCAAGTTGTGTGCTACTGAAACTTTTTCCTAAAAATTTCAAGTTTTGGACAGTAGCCTCCGTGAGTCAGCCACGATTGTGTCGCCAAAAACCCTAACCTGTGAGATTTTTAATGTAAAATCTCCAAGTCTACTGTTTTCGCGAGTAATGTCAAAACTCTGTTGAAATGCATAGAAATTCAATTTTTAAAGGACACTGTAGTTTCAATTTTTTTAAATTTTGTCTTTTTCTCTCTTACTACTCCAACTTCCCAAAACCTTGTTCTTCATCAAAACTCAACCAAAATCATTTGCACTTCACATCTTGGACTACTCTAATCTCTAACACTTTTATCTCTTTTAAATCCTTAGATTTAGGGTCTGTTTGTTTTGGGTGAAAACAATTTCAAAAAAGTATTTTACGTAAAATAGGCTGTTTGGGTGCAAAGGAAAATTCGGTCAAACGGAAAATCATTTCCGTTGACCTTCAAAAATACCTTCTGATTACGGAAAATCATTTCCGTTTTCATTTTACCTTCAATTTACTTCCGAAAAAAGAGAGAGAGAGAGAGAGAGAGAGAGCGAGGAAGACCCATGACCCACCGATCCGGCAACCCACCGCCACTCGCCGTCGACCCACAACCCACCGATCTTCGAACCAGAGCCGGCGACCCACGATCCCAGAGCCCAGAGCCTTCGACCCAGACCCAGACCGTCGACCCAGACCTTCGACCGACGACCCATCGCCTTCGACCTTCGACCGACGACCCATCGCCTTCGACCTTCGACCTTCGAACCATCGCCTTCGACCCAGACCCAAACGGCGACCCATCGCTCTCTCTTCCTCGATCTTGTTGACGACTCAGTGTTGTTGTTGTTGTTGTTGCCGGAATTTGTTGTTGTTGTTGTTGCCGGAATTTGTTGTTGTTGTTGTCGGAAAATGTGAAAAAATTATAGGAAAATAGCATTTTCCTAATAAAACCAAACACATGAAAATATTTTTCACAACAATTTTCATAATACAACCAAACACATGAAAATATTTTCCTTTTCCGGAAAATAGCATTTCCGGAAAATAGGTATTTTTCGGAAAATATTTTACGGGAACCAAACGGACCCTTAGTTCTAAATTTCTTAAAATCCAAGTTACTCAAGTCCCCACAAACCCACCGAGTTTGACTAAGTTTGATTAGGTCATATGCAAAATTATCCATTTAAATACCCGGACCAATCTAGGTGTCAAGTCACTAGGTTTTCAGTCCAATCGGCTAAGTCGATCTGGGTTTAAGAACTGCACTTACAAGTCATAACCCATTGTCTTCTCTTCACTTCTGAACCGTTTTTTTCCTTGCTACTTCATAGAATGAATTTGACCTATTCTCAATTCAATTCTTTAGGGTTTTTTTTTTTAATTTTTAATTTATTTATTTTATTTTTATTTTTAGCATTTTTTACTTTTCAAAATTACATCATTTTAAAAGACTTATCAATTTAGACAAAGAGCCTATATTGAAAACCAGTCAAAGTTAAAAGGAATCAATTGATAACATATAAATAAATAAATAAATAAATAAGGTGTAATTTATAATTTAACCTTTATTTTTTAAGAAATGTTATGTTCATAACATTTTTATAATACTTTCAAAACAAATTTTAAGTGACAAGTTGTTTTATATTTGTTATTGATGGGCAAAAAAAGTAATTTCAATAATGAGTTTAAATCAGAACTAGTAACAACTTAATTATGACTTAAGATTTGTTATGAAAGTATGATAAAAATGCTATGAATATAGCATTTATCTTCTTTTTAAAGCTTCAGTACTATAGAGTTTTGATTGAATCCGTATATTGGTGCAGGTATTTGATCACAGCCCCATAGTAATGCATTCATCAAGATATCTCCATATATTATTGCTAAGAAGATATCAAATAGAGCTTAATACTACAAATCAAATTATTTCTTTTATAAAGCAAAAATACACAAATATTGCCGAACGGTTTCGTTTTTTCAACTCCTGCGTGTTGCAGTCACCAGTACATCATGTAGCATGGAAGGTAACCTTGTACAGTTGTACCCCCTTCCCTCTCTTTCCCCTCTATTTCTTATTTCTCTAACCAACCAAAAACTAGAAACAAGATACAAAAATCACAGCACAATGCTCCTCAAAACTATTTTGTCAATTGGAAAATGGGGAATGCTATTCAACTATAAATAAATAAATATTGATATATTAAAAATAAATAATAATAAAAAACTTACAACACGCTATTTGTGATTTCTTTACTATTACTCATTGAGTACATAGTTAATTCATAAGCCTTGGAGACTTCAGGGAATAAACACTCCTCACAAATCCTTTACCGAATTACCAACGGATATTAATACGTCAACTGGATCTTCTCCTTCCTCTCGATCCCGTTTCTAGAATAATATATAAATTCAGGGCAGAAGATTCAAGTTAATAAGATCAGTACACTATACACTTTGCATCTCATCAAGTTTCTCATCAGAACTTAGGAAAGATATTGAACTATACCTTGGAAGAAAATCTGTCCCACGTTATGCCAATAGCATCTCCTCCCAGAGAATCATACCACACCTTGAACATGTTGGAAAACTCTTTCTGCATGTGTCAAAAGAAAATGTAATGTAAATAATAAGGAGAGCAATGATTTCAAGATTAACATCAAACCAGTGAAAATGCTTGCCTCTAAATCTCCAACAAAGAACCTCAGTGGATCAAAGTTCACCAATAGCACTTATCACCAATAGCGACATGAAGGGTTGGAAAACCTTGCTAGCATTCCCCCGAGCCACATGCTTCCCTGTCCAGGATGTGCATGTTATGGAACTTAATTTACTAAAAAATTCAGCAATGCTAGTGAAAAAGGCTGCAGCAGTTTACCTTGGTTTAGTTCAGAAGGAAAGAGAAGACGTTGGGGGTATGGTAATTTGTCCCTGTGGAGAAGAATGACAGCATCATAGTTGTTCAAAGGAGTTCGGAGAAGGCACTGCAAGAAAAAAATGATGCTGTAACAACTCATGTACATAGAAATCAAAAATTAAAAAACCATAACCCTCAAAAACCTGACAAATGTTTCAGACTCACCTCCCATTTATATGAATCAATCTGGTCCTGCAAGATGAGTTTGTTCAACAAGTTTGCACTGCTTCTAGCATAAGCCACCAACCTTTTAAGTTCCTTTTGAGTAAAACAGTTTCCATGTGTCAATATAGAATAGGACACAATCCATACTAAATCTAACACTATTTGCACATATAAAAACACGAACTGTAACGAAATGTAACCCATCGTTTTGCAATCCTTCACAAATAACAAAAGGAAGTTATTCAGAGTTGAGGGTTGAACCAGAAAGATAATTTAGCATGCAAAAATAAAAGCTCACCTAACTACAGGTCCATATAGCGGATAACGACCCTGTAATGCATTAATCATGCTAGAATGCTGACTGTGAACAAAGAGTTCTTTGTCTATAGAGCAGACCCACTTAAATTGGTCACTTCCATCTGCAAATTAATTGGTTTAATCAAGTCAACATCATAAAAGTCTGACAAGCAGACCCATATATACATAGCCATATGTTAGACTTAGAGTTCTTACCTTCCCTTTTCAACAAACTCAGGCCCCTCTCATGCCAAATTTTAAGACGATATACATATCCAGACACGAAAACATCAACATCATCCTCAGTAGCAGTACATGTCATCCCCCAAGAATTCTGGAGACTGCCATAGTAGTATTATTAGATAAACCTTTCAAAAAGAATATAGCCATTATTGTGAATAAAGAACCCCAGCAAGACCTACCTCTCTCCAATTTTAAGAAGGAAAGCAGTTTTAGTTTTCTCAATCGCTGTATCATCCACTGGCCAGTTCCCAGAGCCTTCCAACTGGATCAGAGAAAATTATAACTTTCAGAAATTAAATAACAAGAATAAATAAAGAAAGCAAGACAGATAAACAAGCTATCATGCCTGAATCATAACTTCCAGAGGCTGAATGCAGGATGGCATGAGCTTTTGTAGCCTTGGAACATCACCCTTGTCAATAGCCAGTGGATGAGGTTCGGGAGGGAAGACAAGTAAACCTGAAAGCTGCAATTTATGATAAGTGCACAGGACAATAATTCTTGGTTGAGGAGGGTTAATTGGCTATAAATGATAAGCCAAATCAAGAATTTTCCTTAATTACAAATTAAACTCTGTATAAGAACAAACCAAACCCAAATTCTCGATAGAGTTTTATGAGCTAAGCTACCATTATAACTTCTATAAGCAACAAAAAAAATCTTTTAAACAAAGATAACAAAACATGAACAAAGATTTCCAGCTATGAAAAGGTACCTGGATCTAAGGGCTGCACACTAGATACCTTCAATGGGATGTCTTGGATAAGATGCAGGCGCTTTGATAAAACTTCAAGTGCCTCAAGCAAGCTTCCAGAAAATGATATAGGATCTAATAAAATTATCACTTTCTTATTACAAAGCATTGAGCAATTCCAAGAGAAAAGAACAATAAAAAGAATTGGCAAAATTTAAAAGTACTCAGTGGCCAATTCATTACCACGAACACCATGAAGTAGAGAGAAATCAAGTTGATCCACAATATGCACAATATTCTCCTTTGATGAAGAAAGATGCCGCAAAAGTACATATTCAGAAATTCTTTTCAAAATGAGATGTCTATTCCAGCGCTCACTTTCCCATACTACAAAAAATGGGAAAAAAAAAAAAACCCATCAGGTTTATCATCTTGACACTTGATCTTAGCCAAATGGGTAAAAAGCATGCAAAACCTCCAGAATCAACTAACCTTGATTACCAGCAGCCAAAAGAAGCATGAAGGAATACCTCACCTGTGCTTTCTGCAATTGTACCATCTTTAAATCTCCTAAGCTCAGCCTTCTCCCCCCAAAACTTTCGGAATTTGAGAGCCCAGTGCAAATCATGAGTAATATCAACAAACATCAGAACTGCCATGAAATCCAACCCCACCACCCCCCCCCCAAAAAAAAAAAAAAAGTCTAAAAGAGAAAACCCAAATAACTCCTCCTTATTTTCAACATTTGGGCCAATATCAACAACCCTGAAAGCATTCTCCATAGAGCTCACTGAAACTCCAACAAGCAATGGCTCTCTATCTAATATTGAAAAGCCCTGGAGTGACAAGCTGATTAGAAGATGTCGATCCAAAACAAAAGCAAACTATGGAATGGGAAGTTGAAGTTAAAATTTGATTCCATACATTCTCTATACTGCATTCTGACAATGCATTTCTCCAGGTAACACGAACCAAGTTTGCTCTATTATTCAACCCCTGATTCAGAAGACTCTGCACCTTCTGCTCATATAGTCTCCAACATTCATCATCCAAGCAATATCCCGATGCATGAACCTCACTTTTCCCCTTTAAGTCCAATCTGAATAAGCAAAAGTGTAAAAGAAAACGACAATGGAGATATAATGTAGCTTAAAAAATTCCAAGCAATAAATCACAACAAAATCCAATGAATGCAATGACTATTAACAAGAATAGATTGTGCAAAACATAAAAGTTGTAGACATAGACCAGAGACTTTCTAGAACTACTAGTCCAAAATCACATGCATGGAAAATGTGCCCAGATTGAGAAGTCATAATCATACTATACTAATTTTTTATTGGGGGAGGAGGGATGTAATCTAACTACAATATAAATGCCCCAACATTATCCATATTCACTACTAATCTGCCTAAATTTTCAAAAACTGAAGGCATTAATAAAAAAATTTATTGAAGAAAGAAACAAGAGGAAGATCAAAGAAAGATTTTCTTGACTTAACTACATTTTGAGGAGAAATAAACCATAATTTGAAATTTTGAAAATCTACACTAGAGTTGACTGCATAACCCTGTGAGGGGGGAAAAAAAACCCCAACTAAACCAACAAATGTGAACAATTTAAGCTGAGATTAAAAGGCAGCACCCTATTTGACCATCACCTTAACAAAACACAGACATTCGCTTAAAGTTCAAATGTTGGGCAATCATTTCTCAGGATGAGGGCCATCTGATCTTCTAGCTTCTGTTGGGGTTATTTTTTTACTCCAATATAAAGACAATGACTGTAGAGCAGGTTTAATAAGCCCAAGTTAGGTTCCCAAAGAAAGTCGTAATCTTTGTTAACTGACTTAACTCCTTAATTGACATGCCCTTTTCAACTACTATTAATGATATTTTAGGTCTTCATCTACATTTTTTTTTTTCCCATTGATTTGATCCAATCTCTTACCACTGCATTAATCACTCACCTTTACATATGACCAAACAATCTCAAGTGACTCTCCTCTTCTTTTCATTAATAGGAGTCATACCTATTTTGAAGCAAATTTCCTCATTTTGAAGCCTATCTTTTCTTATCTTTTCAGTTATTCATCGTAACATTCTCATTCCAGCTACACTCATTTTATAACAGCCCATCAATTAGTACCAAACAATCTTCTACCTTTTTTTTTCCATTGACTTGAATCCAGGCTCTCACTGGTGCATTAATTGGTTGCCTATACGTATAACCAAACAATCTCAAGTGACTCTCCTCTTCTTTTCATTAATACGAGTCATACCTATTTTTAAGCAAATTTCCTCATTTTGAAGCCTATCTTTTCTTGTTTTTTCAGTTATCCATCGTAACATTCTCATTCCAGCTCACTCATTTTATAACAGCGCATCAATTAGTACCAAAGAGTATAGCTAATCTTATAACATTCTTATAAAAATTCCCCTTTTAACTTAATAGGAACTTTGGGATCATGCAATACTCCTGATGTGATTTTCTTGGTCAATAAAAACCACATGTAGATCTATAGAGGCTTCTCTATATCTTTCATTAGACGTCTAAGTAAAAAAAATAGCTTCCACGGTAGATAGCCCTGGCACGAAACCAAATGATTTTCTAGTAGTGTTGTTTTGTGTCTTAACCTATGTTCAATCACCACATAATATATGCCATGCAATTATATTTTTCTAAAGTAGGAAAGTGAAAAGCATGCTTGCAAAACCAAAATTATACACCTTTCTTGGTTGATAACTTGATATTAAGAAATATAAAACCTCTTTCAATTTTCAAGAATAACATTTAAGAAACTATTCAAACGCAAGCAGGAACATTACGAAAGTATAATTCATCACTTCACCATTCCATATTTAAACAAGTCTTCTGTTAAGCAATAAATGACAAACGTTACAGATATTAGTTAAACAGTTTTACCTTATGCAATAGTCATATTTAGCAGCATAGTCAACCTTGGTAATAAAAATTTCCTCAAATCCACCATCTCTGGATTTCTCTATGCACTTAAGTGTCAAAGCAGCCTCGTCTTGGAGCTGAAATGTTAAAAAATATGAGCATATATACATATTTTTCATAAAAAAAGTTTAATGTGGGTTAAAATAAAACTTAAACAAGATATTCAAAGTTTTGATTTAATACATATGGACCACAATGTCCTGGCAAATAGTACCTGAACGAAACCAATCCTTGATATACGAAATGACATATTGAAGGGTGCTGATGGATCACAAATAACAATTGGAAAAGCTTCTTTATATGAGACCCTTTCCTGCAACACCAAAGTGCATAATTACAAATATATAAACAATAAAGAAGATGAGCAATATTGCATTTTCCATGACACTAATAATGAAGAAAAAAACACAACGAAAAATACACAAAGAAAAAAGAAAATCTTTAATTGTTTCAAGTGATCAGACACATCAACAGACTCCATCATGGACCTATTTCTCTCATGTTTCAATGCAGAAATACGCCAGAATATAATTTGGCTCATAGTGGCACTCATGATAATTCATAATTCACCCTTGCTTGTAGTTGCTTCTTTGTTTTTGTGTTTTTTAAAATCTTCAACAATCAATTTTTTGAAAAAATATAAAAACAGAAACAAGAGATGCTTTATACTTGCAATACAAGAGCACAAAACAAGAATAATAAGAAAAGTAGAAATTATATCACATAGGATCAGCAAGCAGCAGACCTCCTGTGGAATACCCTCTTGGCCTTCCCGTCTGAAGTAGAGTCCATTGTTCCATATTTTTGCAGTGGCTGCAAATCAATTAGTAGACATTTTTGTCATGAACATGCACTAAATGAAAACAAGTTACATCCCAAAGAGCCAATAATTAGTAACAAGAATACCAACCACAAGAACTTCCACAGATGCACAAAGTCGACCCAATCCTAATGATTCCAAATTATATTACTTAATATTTAAACATGTACTTCCAAACCATTTATTCTGCATTGTACTGACCATGTACAACACCTAAGATGAAAGAAATTGGTTTTCCTTATTTCATTAAAAAGATAGCGGCCTAAGTACAACACTAATAAACACTTTAAAGGCTAGTTAATCTTCTGCAATAACTCTGGTTACCGGTCATTTGATTTATTTTATTCTTTTTGATAGACCATAATCTGAATGACCTCTTGTGATTAAACCAATTAATTAATTAGTCAAGTTGTTAATTACTCAATTAATCATGCAAACACGTGGAAGCACAAACAAATCACCAATAAACTAATTAAGCAGCGGAAAATAAATAATACGGTGATTTGTTTACGAATGGAGAAAACCCTAACGGCAAAAACTTCACCAGGTGATTTTCAGGTCACCACTCCCGAAACTCCACTATTATCAAATCAAGCGGTTACAAATAAAGAAATCCTAAGTACCTTACCAACCTACAGTTGAACCCTTACCCCAATACCCAATTGAACTTGATTTGTAGCAACAGTTCCCACCTTTGATGCACGACTCCCAAGTACATAACTAACCAATTCGCAGATCCCAGTATGTGACTTCAAACACCAACTTAGAAGGAGAGGTTGACTGCAAAATTCTTTAGTTCATCCTACACGATGAAGATCAGGAAGATGCTTGGTCACAAAACCTTTTGGTGCAAATACACAGCAACTTCTTCAGAGAATATGAACTAGGTCAAGAACTTCGTCTTTTGATCACAATTTGCTTGAACAGAGATTGCTCAATGCTTTTGTAACTTGTGTACAATTTGACGGTTCTTAAAACAATCCTTTTATATGTTTAGGGTTAGAAGAAGAGAAGACCTAAAAGCATATTCACGGATCCCAAGAAAATCAGATCAGAAAATCTAATTTTATAATTCTTGACAGATAGCAGGTGTCGAGGATCTATCGAGCAGGTGTCGAGCTTTAATGAATTTGCACTTCAGCTTGTTTTTCTTAGACAGACTTGATGACTTCAACACTTGATCTTGAAACCTTGTTTCTTGAAGTATTAAAAACACCTAGAATTACCCAATTACAAGTAGAGTGCGTTTTGTCAAAGGATTAGCCAATTTACATAAATAAGTGACATATGTTCTTAACAAGTGAAAACACATATGTCCTAACAATCTCCCCTTTTGGCAATTCGTGACAAAACTACAACAAACAAATGAACATATGAGAGAAGTCATAAATCACTCAACTCATATTCATTTGTTGAATATAATAAAATCTAGCCTAACACAAACTCTTGAAAAACTTTGCAAGAAAAGAGTTTATGGCAAGTAGACTTTGACAACCTGTATTTCTGAAATACTTTAAACAAAACTCATCAAGGCATCTTGTGTGAAACAGAAATAATAGATTGCATACAAGTATAATGAACATGTGTATAAAGATAGAGAAGAAACAACACATGAAGAGAGAGGTGAAAGAAACATATATCCACATATAGAGAGAAAATAAGTATAATGTATGTAAAATTGGTCAAAAGACCTCATACACAAGATCAATGTATCTAAAAAGAATAGAAAAGAAAAGATGCATCAAAACCTCACTACATCCCTCAAAATATCAACACTTCCCTTATCGAAAATGTCCTATACTAACTCTCCCCCTAAGATGACTACTCTCATAACTCAAAACTACTTCCCCTTTTTGTCACGAGTGACAAAGGCTAGAGTGTCATGTAAACATCTCATCAGTAGAGCTAGTATCTCCATCATCATCATCTGAAACGTCATCATCATCACCATTATCATTATCATCATCTTCAGAGTCTGAAGCTGCTGGAGAAGGTGGTGACAGAGTAGCCTTAAGAGCAAAACCACCCATGGTTGCTTGCCGTCGTGCAATACGACCAACATGAACATTCACCTGATACAACTCAATGGAGAGTGTATTGAGGCGAGCATCCATGCGCTGCAGCTGCGCCATGATGTCTTCAAGAGATACATCGCCCGTAGAGGAAGAAGGAGCAGATGTAGATGGAGCAAATCTGGATGGAGCTGAACGAGAGGGAGGTGTGGAATCCGTCTATCGCGACCTAAACTGAGCCTCACTACGTTTTACGGTAGCAGTATCTATGGCACAGATGTGTGTTAAGTGGTTGGACACAAAAAAAGGGATAGAAAAATGGCGTAAGATCCTCGTGATAGCGGAAGGAAAGATGAGCTTATCACAGGACGCCGAATCTAGATGAACATCTATGATAGATAGGATAAAATGAGAAGAAAAATCTATAGTAAGATGCTCTAGAAGAGATAACAAAAATCGAGCACGAGGCTCTGTGATGGAGTTATAGTGAGAAAGTGGATGGAGTACAAAAGTCATTACCATGTTTAGGAATCTAGAACCTTTAGCAAAAGGCCTACATGATGTGTACTGATGCTCACCCCAATCAGTTGGGCGTTAACAGAAGGCAGAAATGAGCTCATCTTTGGACACAATCCTTAGACGCTCACAGGAAGGATAGTTAGGAAAATCTATCCTAGGAACCCTAAGTACATCCATAACTAGCTGCGGTGTGACAGGGATGCGCATACCTCAAACGCGAGTGAAAAAGAGAGGTACTGAATGATCTATCTCGTGTATGTTGGAGTAAAACTCCTGAATCAGCATGAGAGGACATATGACCGGGATGTCACATAGTGACTCTCATCCCCTACTGTGAATGACAGAGGGAAGGTCAGTGTCGGTGAAGTCCGCCAAAATGACTTGGTGTTCCGAATGAACACCTCGTCTAGAAAAGTTCTCTGAAAATGCCTTGTGGGCATCTCCATCACGAAACCGAAGATTTAGAGGGGCAGAATCAGAAGAAGAGGAAGCTCCAGGATGCAGAGGGTTCCGAGCTGGAGTGGATTTACGTTTGGGTGCCATAAACACTACTAACGTAAACAGAATGAGAAATAGATAGAGAAGGAGACAATCAGAAAAGTCCCAAAACAGTTCACATATATCAAATATATTGAACAAAAAGTACGTATGCATGGGAATGTATGAACATGTGACATGCAAATTAAAAAGCATCATGGGCTCAGCCCAATCCAATCCTACCAGCACACAAACATAGAGCACACATCTAAATGCATGTAAATATCATTCTAATGCACATGAAATGCAATGTATGACATTTTGAACACATTTAAGTGAAAACCCAACCCAAAATTTTAAGAAAATCTCATTAATTTTGAAAAACCCCAAAAATTCAAAAAAATCCCAAAACCTAAGCTTCAAAACATGAAATGCATGAGAAAGGAAGGGAAATGAGATCTTACCAAGTGATTAGAACCAAGGAATGGCCGAAAATCAAGTGGGTTGGAAGTTTTGAGTGAGAAAATCAAGTTTGGGAAAGGAACTACCACAGACAGATCGAGAGAGATCAAGAGAAATGAGATTTGAATCGCGACTGAAGCTTAAATAGGCACCTCAGTAATTCTCGACAGCAGAGGTGTCGAGAGGTATCAAGGTAGTTGTCGAGGTAGGTGTCGAGGAAAAGGCATTCAACGGCTGAAGGTGTCAAGAGGTGTTGAGGTACAAGGACGAATTTCAAAGAACAGAAGCTCGATCGATTGACAAGGTATCGAGAAGGTATCGAGGAGACAGGAACTTTCTCAATCGATCCACCAGGTGTTGAGACAGGTATCGAGATTGCGATAAGAAAAATCTTGAGAAGCTCGACAGATAACTAAGTGTCAAGGAGGTGTCGAGCCAGCAATTAAAAGCAGTTTTTCGAGAAGTGAAAACCACAGACATGAATGCAATCTAACATAAACCTCAACCATTGATCCAATCAACATATAAAGCTCTCAAAATCATCTCTCAACAAAATTTTAAGCACATGGATCCTCAAAAACACACATACACACTAAACAAGTCTAACCAATTTTATTTTTCAAAAACAAGTCAAGACAGTTTAGTGAGCATACATTAGCACATGTAAAACCTTTGTGATGGCCAAATCACATTGTACCTGCACATGTATCAAAAGTAGCAAAGAATATTGTGTGTTGTGTGTGAAAAACATCGCAAGATTGCATATGTATATACATGTTATGACGATCTGAGATATGAGAAAAATAACTTTAACTCACACACAATCATAACTGTTGATGGGGACTATCATCTTTGAGGTACATTCTATAACTCTCACATCTCCTAGAATACACGCTTGCAACCATATTTAAAGTATTTTTGATCTTTTTGCTTTTTATTTTCTTTGCATATTTTCTTTTAAGCATATCATGCATGAGCATAAAAAGAGAGAAAAGAAATACCCAAGATGTTAAGTATTTGACACTGCACTTTTGCTATACCGAAGCATACAAGTGTCTTATTATGATTGGCGGGCAACAGTGGTGAGATGGTTATTTATGTCTTTTTCTTAGAATTTTCTAGTCTTACCCGTCAAAAAGAGTGATATGAGTGTTAAGTTTTAAGAGATAATCTTAATCTTACTCATCACAAACAAGAGCCACAAAGCTCACTTGCTTAGTTGTGCATATAGATACTCATCTAAGTTACAGAAGATATAAAGTTTAGAAATTTTATTTCAATGGCCATCCAAGATACACAAGTACCAAAGTACACAAAACACATACTGTTTTTGTATTTTTCTGATTTTTCATTTATTCATTTATTTTTATATTAAAAAAAAAAATAAACAAAATTAAAAGTAAACACACAAAAACATGTTAAACAAAGTAAAGCATAAAACTAGACTCAAATGCATGAGGAAGAGGATCAAAAGAAGGAGATCAATCCATGGAGATGACACCAATGTTTTGATGAAGGAATTTAAAAAGTTTGCTATCAAGAGGTTTGGTGAACAAGTCAGCCTTCTGATCATCAGTGTGGACAAACTCAAGAATGAAAGTACCATCTTCGACAAGCTCCCTAATGAAGTGATGTCGAATCTCTATGTGTTTGGTTCGAGAATGCTGAACCGTGTTCTTAGAGATATTTATGGCACTGGTATTGTCACAGTAAATAGTGAGATGTTCTTGACAAATACCATAATCATGAAGGAGTTTTTGCATCCAGAGGAGTTGGGTGCAGCAGCTAACGGCAGCGATGTACTCAGCTTCTGCAGTGGATAAAGAGATGGAGTTCTGCTTTTTGCTCATCCAAGAGATAAGATTGTTACCCACATAAAAACAACCCTTCGAAGTACTCTTTCTATCATCAGCATTGCCAACCCAATCAGCATCAGAGTACCCAACTAAGACACCATTAGTGTCCTTGCTATACCACACACCGAACTCAGCAGTGGTTTTGACATATTTTATAATTCTTTTTAAAGCAGTCATGTGGGATTCTTTGGGATTAGCCTGATATCTAGCACACACTCCAACACTGTAACTAATGTCAGGTCTACTAGCAGTAAGGTAAAGAAGACTACCTATCATGCTTTTATAAAGAGAGGGATCAATACTCTTACCTAACAAGTCTACAATGAGTTTAACATTTGGGCTCATAGGGGTTCTAATAGAATTAGCAGATTCCAAACCAAACTTTTTCACAAGATTGAGAAAGGAATATACCTGAATCTTGTTGGCGGATCTGCAATCCTAGGAAGTGAGTCAGCTCTCCAATCATAATCATTTCGAACTGGGCTTGCATGAGTTTTGAGAAGCCATGAGCAAGTTCATCCTTAGTCGACCCAAAGATGATATCATCAACATAGACTTGAGCAACTATCAACTCACCATCTTCCTTTTTGATGAAGAGAGTTTAATCAGTCTTTTCTCTTATAAACCCATGTGACACAACATATTGTGTGAGTCTATCATACTAGGCTCTAGGAGCTTGCTTCAACCCATAAAGTGCATTTTTAAGGTACAGCACATGATCCGGAAAGTGTGGATCAATGAATCCTTTTGGTTGAGCCACATAGACATCTTCTTTGAGTAACCCATTCAAGAAGGCAGTCTTTACATCCATCTGATAAAGTTTGAAATTCAGCTGACATGTTAGGGCAAGTAGAATTCTGATTGACTCCATTCGGGCAATTGGGACAAATGTTTCATCATAGTCTACTCCTTCCATTTACGAGTATCCTTGAGCCATAAGTCGAGCCTTGTTGCGAATCACATTGCCTTCTTCATCAGTCTTGTTGTAGAATATCTACTTTGTACCGATGATGTGCTCACCTTCTGGTCTAGGTACTAAAGTCCAAACATCATTCCTCTGAAACTGAAGTAGTTCATCATGCATTGCTTCAACCTAACTTTCATCTTGTAATGCTTCCTCAACTTTCTTGGGTTCAACCTGTGACAAGTAGCAAGAATAAGACACAAAGTTAGCAACACATTTATCAACTGTACATTTCCTTAATGTGAGTTCATTCATGTTTCCCATAATAACTTCTGGAGGATGATTTAATTTGATTCTAGAGAAAGGTCTTTTTTCTTCATGAGACTCAGAATCTGGTGAAGTAGGAGCATCTGCAGAGTCTTCCATAATACTAGGAGTACTTGGGGACATAGGTTCTAGTTCAACAATATCTTGAACTTCCCTAGGCTCAGGAGGAAGAATTTCTTTAGAGAGTTCTCAATGCCTTTCTCAGAACTGGAATCTGAAGACTCATCAATAACGACATTTACTGTTTCGATTACCTTCAGAGTTCTTTTATTGTATACTTGATAAGCCTTGCTTGTAGACGAGTATCCCAGAAATATGCCTTCATCACTTCGAGAGTCAAACTTTCCCACATTCTCTCTATCCTTAAGAATGAAGCAAGTACTTCCAAAGATCCTGAAATACTTCACATTTGGCTTTCTTCCTTTCCATAACTCATAGGGAGTCTTTTTGGTATCGAGTCTGAAATCCACCCTATTAACCATATGACATGCAATGTTTACGACTTCTCCCCATAAGTTTCGAGCCACATCTTTGTTATGCAACATGGCTCTAGCTATCTCTTGAATAACCCTATTCTTTCTTTCTACCACACCATTCTACTGAGGCGTAATAGGAGCAGAGAATTCTTGAGATATACCTAATCTTATGCAGAAAGACTCCATGTATGAGTTCTCGAATTCTTTACCATGGTTACTTCGAATTCGATCAATCTTTAAGCTCTTTTCATTCTGCAGTCTTGTGCACAAAGCCTCAATGTGCTCAGGAGTATTAGACTTAGATCGTAGTAAGATGACCTAAGTATATCTAGTGAAGTCGTCTACCACAACCATGATGTATCTCTTACTACCAAGAGACTTGGTTCTGGTTGGACTCATAAGATCTAAATGCAAAAGCTCCAATGGTCCGAAGGTAGCTGATGTCTGAGTGCTCAGATACTTAGCTTTCGTCTGTTTCCCAAGCTGACATGGTCTACACACCACATTGCTCATTCTACTAAGTTTTGGTATCCCCAAGACTGATTCATGCTTAGATACAATGGATAGATGCTTGTAACTAGCATGTCCCATTCGTTGATGCCATAAATCTTCATTAGGCAAACGAATGCTATTGCACACTATATCGGCATCAGGAACCAATCCATAGCAGTTGTCCAAAGTGCAAATCCCGCAAATGAGCTTCTTTCCAGACTCATCCATGACAAGACACTTTCCCTTTGAGAATAGCACCATGAAGTCTTGATCACATATCTGACTTATGCTCAATAAGTTCACCCTTAAACCTTTTACATAAAGAACATTTGTAATGTCTGGCAGTCCTGGTAGAGATATGATTCCTTTCCCTTTAATCTGTGACTTGCTTCCATCACCAAAAGTCACATTACCACCTTTCTTAGGCTCAAAGATCTTGAAGAGAGATCGGTCCCCAGTCATGTGTCTTGAGCAACCACTGTCAAGATACCATAGACATGTATCCATCACTCTGAATGCAGACTTCATCATGAAACACACTTCGTGCTTAGATGACAAATCAGAGGGAATGATTCTTTCTCTCAACTGCCTTTGATGAGCTAAGCCTTTAACTTTTACTCTTTTCAAACGAACTCCTTTGCATATTTTCATTCTGAGACAGTCTAGTTTCTTCTTAGCCAAACTGAGATCTTTTCCAATAGTCATTATAAAAGAATTCAAATAACTTTTAGACTTGTATTTTTTGGGACACTCAAACAAATAGTGATTAGAAAAACAAGATGTATTTGAAAACAAAGATCTCTTCAAATCGGTTATAGCCATGACAACAGAGGTCAATGGATCAACACAGCAAAGATTAAACCTAATCAGAGTGTGCCTGCTCTGATACCACTTGATAGGCCACAATCTGAATGACTCATTGTGATTAAACCAATTAATTAATTAGCCAAGTTGTTAATTAATCAATTAATCATGCAAACATGTGGAAGCATAAACAAATCACCAATAAACTAATTAAGCAGCGGAAAATAAATAACACGGTGATTTGTTTATGAATGGGGAAAACCCTAACGGCAAAAACCCCACAGGGTGATTTTTAGGTCACCACTCTCGAAACTCCACTATTATCAAATCAAGTGGTTACAAGTAAAGGAATTCCAAGTACCTTACCAACCTACAATTGAACCCTTACCCTCATACCCAATTGGACTTGATCTGTAGTGACAGTTCCCACATTTGATGCATGACTCCCAAGTACGTGACTAACCGATGCGCGGATCCCAGTACGCGACTTCAAACACCAACTTAGAAGGAGAGGTTGGTTGCAAAGTTCTTCAGTTCATCCTACACGATGAAGATCAAGAAGATGCTTGGTCACAAAATCCTTTGGTGCAAATACACAGCAACTTCTTTAGAGAAAATGAACTAGGTCAAGAATTTCGTCTTTTGATCACAATTTGCTTGAATAGAGATTGCTCAATACGTTTGGAACTTGTGTACAATTTGACAGCTCTTAAAACAATCCTTTTATATGTTTAAGGTTAGAAAAAAAGAAGGCCCAAAAGCATATTCACGGATCCCATGGAAATCAAATCAGAAAATCTGATTTTATAATTCTTGATAGATAGCAGGTGTCGAGGAGCTTTCGAGCAGGTGTCGAGCTTTAATGAATTTGCACTTTAGCTTGTTTTTCTTGGACAGACTTGATAACTTCAACACTTGATCTTGAAACCTTATTTCTTGAAGTATTAAAAACACCTAGAACTACCCAATTACAAGTAGAGTGCGTTTTGTCAAAGGATTGACCAATTTACATAAATAAGTGACATATGTTCTTAACAAGTGAAAACACATATGTCCTAACACTTTTCCCCCTTTTTCTGTCCTGTAAAAGAAATTAATGGGTCTAAGTGTTCAAACTGTGAAGCCTACATCAAATTAAATCTAGCTGGAAACTGAAACTGAGAAGAAAAGTCTTGAGACAATTTGTAAAGAATATCACAAAAGATAACACAAAATCATAACAATTGCAAAATAATCCAATACAGCAACAAGCACCCAACTCATTCTTTTTCCCTGATTGACAAAACAAACAAGCCGCTTTCTCTTTCAAGTACAGTTAAACTTTTTGCACACCTAAAATCACTTGCTTGAACAACCAGACTAATATTACCATCATATTAACCACTAATAAGCACCACTTGTCTTAACATAAATTACAGTTTAGTCTATTCAACTACATACCAATAAATTACTCCATCTCATACATAAATTCTACAATTAAAATATACTATTCATTTCATAGCTTCAAGTTCAATATGTGAATGAATTTCACCATACATATGACAACAAACATGAAGAATAAATATTAGAGTCAAAAAAAGAAAAACTTTTGAACAATTAGGGCATGAAGAAAAACAAATTATACCAATGAAGTTCAATGTAACGTGAAATATCTGCATTGCCCTCATAGAATTGGCAATCTTGTTTTGACTAGCAAGGTATGACAATATGACAGATATTAGAAACCCATTTAGGCAATCATGAACAGAAATCGAGCTTGTCTGCCGAGCCCAAACCTACATCAGCAGGAAAAACTCATATTTCCATGTCCCAATACAAAGCTACTACATTAATTGTTAAAATGACTGATACTCTGGAATTATACCTTCAGTAAAATTGAAGCCTCTCCTAACTCCTTCCATCCAAGAAAAGTCTTCTTAATAAGTTCTGAAGTATCTTCTAAAAACATGTCTTTCAAAATACTACTATTGTACTTCGGTGTAGCTTGTGGAATACCCCCTTCAATAAAATCACAAAACTAGTTTACAGTTTAGGTGAAAACACCACAACAATAACATACTAAAATTGAAGAAAACTCATTACCAAGAGTCAAAGCATGTATATTGCTCCGTTTCAGGTTCAACTTTTTTATGGTAAACAGGGAGTTTGTTGTAGGGATTATCCTTACAAAAAACCCAGGAAGTCCAACAAGCTCCATAGCTGCAACACAAATAATATTTACTTACTTGGATTAATAGAAAAAATAAATAAATAAATAAAGGGGAAAAATATTCTACTCATGGTGTGTATACAAAGCTACCCAAAATAAACCCACAATATTTGTTCAGTTTAAATTTGCAAGATTAGGTGTGGCAGTAAAATAATAATCCAATAACTTAGTTTAAGTAAATGCAAGAGGAAAAATAATAGTTAAAAGTTATACTTATAACATCAGAAAAACAAAACTGGATAGACAAGCAATACAGGTTTTCGGGCCTCGTTTTGTAGGGTAGACCATTCAACCTTAACTGAGGAAAATTTCAAGTACTTCTTGATTATGGAAAGGTATAGGCACCTTTTCGCATGGTACCGATAATTCAAATAATCTTTCTCATGAAAGCACTCCTGCCAGAAAAGAAACATTATAAGGAAGTAATAATATACTTATATTGATACATATACTTAACAATGTATATCATGTATACCCAAGAGTATTGGGAAAGCAGATTCTGTAACTACTATCTGGTAATATAGGGTCCGTTTGGATAGCACTTATTGTTGCTGAAAGTTGCTAAAAACTGATTGTTGCTGAAAACACTGTAGCAAAATAATTTTTAAATGTGTGAATAGTGTTGTGGGACCCACTTTTAATATTAAATATTGCGTGAACAGTGCGTAAACAGTGTGTGAACAGTGAATTTTGTCCCCCAAAGTCAAAAAAGCCGGCCAAAAAAAAAAAAAAAAAAAAAAAAAAAAGGGGAGAAAACGTGCCGCAACTTACCGTGCAATCCAAACGCACGCATAGTACCCAATAAGTTCTGTAGCTTACTATCCCTGAGCTTTAACTCTTTAATGGTCAATAGAAAATATTAAAAGCAAGATAATCCCTTCCCACCCTAACAAATGCTTCATCACTGAGTTATAATAGTTTGGATCCATCTTGTAATCTATGTAACATGTACTCAAATATAATTAATTAATTACTTGATGCTCTATGAAAAGTTCCATGTCTTCTCAAGGTAATTACCACTAGATATAAGTCAAGGTGAGTAACCAGACATCTTTCTTTGCATACTACTTTGACCTTTGATGAGTAGCCATTACAACTATTTATTACACATATTCCACCCCATCATGACATAAAAGATGTTGGTCACAATCGGTGCACTAAAAACAACTTATGACAGTTGTATACACATCTAAATTTATAAAATCGGTGTCCTAATAACACAAAGCTCATCCATTTGCAGCATGGGATAGCTTGTTAGCTTACATCAATAGTACACACATGTAACTACTTATCCTATAATTATAACACAAAGCCAGTTCATTTGATCATGTGTAAAATAAGTTGAAAAACAAAATCAATATACACTATTACGAGCCTAGTTTTTATTTCATTTTATTATTTAAAATTTTATTTTTGTTATTAGGGGTTGGGTAATTAGATAATAATATTAGTCTAGAATAAATCTTATCTACTTGTAGTATAGAAAAATTAGGTTTCTTTTGAACTTAAATGTTAGCTTTATCTTGTAAAGCTATCTATGTTGATTGATAAAGGAAGCTGAGTAAGCTGAAAAATATTATTTTTGAGTGAGTTCACTTTGGAGGTCTGGACTCCCTTGAAGTAGTCCATTTATTAATTAGGAGATGTTGGATCCCTCAAAGCAACCAACAAACCAATTGGGTTTGTATCATACACTGGTACATTTTACCAATAAATTTTTTTATGGTACGTTTACAAAGGCACTCAATGAGTTTTGAACCTATGATCTCACCATCCATCCATTCTTAATTTCTTATTCGAAAAGGAAGTAGCATTTGGGCTATAGCTGATCAGCACATGACATGGAGTAGATATGCTATGCACTATGCAAGATTGCTACAACATAATAATGCACTAAACACAAGTAACATAAATGATAAATTAGTTATACATCAATCACAAAATTAATCAGTTTTCATCAAAAACACATAAAGGAAATTAGCTATACAAGTACCTTTGGTAACCGAATAAAAAGATCAACATTTATATCAGGCTTCACTATGCATTGTATTGCGTAACTCCCACCGATTTCAATAGAAGTTGGCTTCTTGAATTTGAACTCAACTTTGTCCGCACCAATGTCTCTCACAAAACTAGGAGCTTCATTCGCTGTTACCTGTCCATCAAGTTCAATTAGTAAGTAACAAAGCCTTTTTTATCGAAAATTTATTCCGTTTCTCTCTGGCAGCTAAACAGAGAATTAGGGCCCTAGGGTTTTGGAAAGAGCGTAGTAAGAGAACATTACCTTTAAGTCATCGGGGATTTTATCGATGGCATCTTTGATGGCTGAAACAATGTCGTTAACGTGCTTGGATAAGGTAGGTGAGTAGTCAAGGGTGACCTCCTTCAAGAGCTCCCTCACTTTCAAGTCCATGGAGTCTAACTCCATTGTTGTTCACTCTGGTTGGCGACAAGGACAGACCAAGGTTTTAAAGTTAAGGGGGCCTGGAGATAAGCAGAAAAAATAAAATAAAAATTTTATTCATTATCGCACAAAAGGACTAATCAAACGGTAACAATTTTATTTCCATTAATTTGTGTCACATATTTATTATATGTCATTTATCTCTTTCTGTCTCTTTATCTCTGTTGTTTATTCCCAATATTTGCCCCACTACCAACAAAAAACAATCAATCAAATTCTTTATATATTATCACTTTATTATAACTATATATAAATCATGGAAAATGCTAACAAATGCATAATGTTTTATGGGAAAAGAAAAAAAAAAAAAAAGCAATTAATGTTTTAACAGTTTTTTCATTTCTCATAAAAATTGTGTCAAAATTTTCTTAAAGTTGATTATCAAGCATTGCCCTAAGGACACTCAATAGCATGACCCATGACCCATAAATCATAGCTCACATCTCACTTTCTCCACACAATAAAAAAAAAAAAAAAAAAAAAAATCTCTGAGACAAACAGAGACTCCCAAGCCCCAAACACAATCACATATATTCAAATTCAATTCACAATCATACTCAGCAAAAAAAACGACAACGGAATCACAAATTCCCACAATCATCCTCAGCCAAAAAAAAAAAAAAAAAAAAAACACAATCAGTCAATCACAGATGCACAACACAAACATCATAACAATGTTATGTTAGGTTTTGAAGTTCACCTTCGGAGACAGTAGTGGGTTGGGCAAATCAGGCTGTCGGAGGCGCTGAGGGCAGTGGCAGCGACGTGGGTCTGTGGCAATTGAGGCTAGGCAGCGTCGTGAGTGGCTGACGGTGTGTGCGGCACCGTGGCTAACCGCTGACTCCAGTTAGTACTCTCTCTCGGTCTCTGTCTCTGCCTCTCAACTTTCTCTCTTTTTTGGGTTAAGGGTTTGTTTGGTTGGAGGGGTGGAAAAATGAGAGGATGGAAAATTGTGGGAGATGGAAAAGTGAGAGGATAGAAAATATTTAGTTTTTCCTCTTGTGTGTTTAGTTGGAGGGGTGGAAAAGTAAGAGGGTGGAAAACTCTTTTATTTGGTTTGAAAGAAAAAGGGAAGGATGGAAAATATAATTTATATAAATTGACTATTATACCCTTATTACATAATAGGTAAGAAATAGATTTATTTGTACTCATTAAATAATATAAAATTTACCACATTATATATATAAATTTATGTTATTATTTTTATTATTACAATGTAAAAATTACAATAATGTACAACTTGATCAGGTCACGTTGAAAAAAACAAGAAAAAAGAAGAGAGAAAAGAACCTGGACTGTTGGACGTTGGTGTGCTATGAAGGTAAGATAAGAAGAGGCAAAAGTGATAAAAGTAATCACATCAGTTTGTCTAAAAAATTCCGTCTATTTTACACCATCATTTTTACAAAACACCCATATCAATTTATCTATTATACACATTTTTTTTTATTAAAATTATATTTTTCTTCCTTTTTCTATTATTTCCCAACTACCCCTCACCTAACCCCTCCTCCTTTTTCGAATTTTATAATAACACTCCCCTCACCTAACCCCTTCTCCTTTTTCTAATTCATAATTTCACTCCCCTCTTAGCTCTATATCTCCGCCTCTCTTTGTTCTCCTTCTTTCTTTCTTTCTTCTTCTTTTTTTTTTTTTTTTTTTTTTTTTTTTTTTGAGAATCTTTTTCTTTCCTCTTCTTCTTTTACGATTTGAGTTTTATGCTTTTATTATAGATGAAATTTCAGGTTCGGTTTGATTAAGGGCAGTGATTTTGGGCAGTGAAATTTCTTCTTCAGTTTGGGTTTTTCTTCCTCTTCTTTAGCATCTTCTTCTTCTCCTTCTTCTTTTTTCAATTTCGGTTTGATTATTTATATGAATTTGTATATGGGTTTGATGAATTTGGATCTAGATTTAGAACGATTTTGTGGTGTGTTTGTGATGATTTTCAGTGGGTTCGTCTTGATTTTAGGTTTTCTAATTGCTTTTCCGTTGATTTTGGGTTAATTTTCTGTGCTAAGTTGCGGTATTTGGTGGTGTTGCTTGGTTGGGTGGTTATTTTCTACCACGCTGGGTTGTTTCAGACGTTGGGAGAGGGCATTTTTGTAAAAGTGCTGTAAGAGCACTTTCTCTCCAGCCTTTTCCTTCCGATTTTGGAAGGATGAATTTTGTGGGCCTGAGAGAGAAAATTTTCTCCCGGATTTTCCTTCCTCCCCATTTTCCTTCTTTTGCCAAACAGTGGAAAACATTGTTTTCTACCCTATTTTTCTCCCTATGTTTTCCATCCCTCCTAAATTCACCCCCACCAAACACAGTGTAAGGGTTTAGTGTAGGGTTTTTTTTTTTTTTTTTTTTAGGGGAAACTTGGAAGAAGATAACATTCCAAACTAAAATTGAAATACAATAGAGCCTATAAGGAAGAGATTACATCAGATCATCCCTAAGAATATTCAGAATACAGAGGGGAGGAATTCCTTTCCAAATTTTTGATTGACCCGAAGATTTAGCTTCCTTTGCCAGAGTGTGTGCTGCTCTGTTGCCGTCCCTTTTCAGGTGATGGAAGGAACATTGGCTGAAAGTGCTAGACGCTACCTTAATGTCCTCTAGGATATGGCCTAAATCGTTGCCGGCAACCCTAGAAGAAATGCCGAGGAGGATGGAAAGTGCATCAGACTCAAAATTAGCCTGGTCAATCTGCAACTCCAAGGCAAACAGAATTCCATGAAGCAGCGCAAATGCTTCTGTAGTTTCAGCAAAGAAACAAGAGGGGAGGTCCAAACTAAAAGCGCCAATGGGGAAACCCGAGGAGTCCCTAATTACGACTCTGATGCAAGAGTTACCACCCCCAGATTCAGTTGCGCCGTCCACATTGATCTTAAAGAAACCAGATGGTGGTGCAGTCCAATGGTCACGGGTAGGGGGGAGGGATGGGAGAGAGGAGAGCCGAGCATCATTGAAATCCAAGAAAGCTCTATTAGTAGTATCCCAAACCTGTGCTAGTGAGATTGTTGAGTCATTATGAATGACTTGATTTCTATTCCCCGAGATTGACCATAAGACTGTGAAGAATAAGTCCAACTCCCTAAGCTTGCCAATGCCAATGAACTGGGAAGTAAGGTCCATAAAATCAACATTTGTAATTAATAAGTTCAC